>MDKI01131960.1:0-11863 GCA_005239505.1 Nicotiana paniculata
TTTTTGTCATCCATTTTTTTACCGACCAAGTCTACCAATTTTGTGCGATCACAAAATGATATTCATTTAGTTGTCGATTTTAAACAACTAGTTTAACAACATCTCCTTCATAGGTTTCATTCTCTCACTAAAACATGTATAATAAGTAAATATGTCACGACCCCAAATCCAGGCCAGTCGTGATGGCGCCTATCATGGAACTAGGCCAGCCAGAACTTCACTCAAATCATAACTCCCATTTACCTCTTTACTATATTGATTTCCCATAAAAGTTTCCTTTAAACAATTATAAAAACAGTCAATACTATACTGAATAATAAATACAACCCCCAAGAACCCGGAGTCACTGGTCATGATCATCAACATAAATATACAACTCAACAAAAATAAATTCTATAATATTAAACAAGGGAGGGAGCAGGACTGCGGAGACATGCAGCCACCTCGCAAACCTCCGAGGATCTCTGGAACAGATAGACAGCTCACCCTGCCCTAACACCTGAATCTACACACAAGGTGTAGGATGTAATGTGAGTACGCCAACTCAGTAGTAATGAGAATAAATCAAGTCTAAGTAGTAAGGAAACACGCAAAGATCAATGCCATCAAGTCAGAATATACACATCCTTACTTTCCAATAGTATAACATAGATATACGAAATCATCATGTCATAAAAATCAACTTCATAAAAAGTTCTTTAAAGAATGCACATTTTTAACAACTTTAAAATAAGGGATTTGGTATGCAAATGAATGTAGAAAAATCATAGTAGCCCCTAGGGAAAAAACATGTTTCATAGTTAGCCCCTCAGGCATGCCTCACAATCCCTCACCACTTCACAGTCACTCATGCCTCCCAATCACTCGTCACTCGCACTCGGTGCGCTCACAGGGGGTGTGTACAGACTCCGGAGGGGCTCCTTCATCCCAAGCACTAATATCACTCAGCACCTCACCATTACTCTTGGCCCTCGGCCACATTCGGTGGAACCACTCGAAAAGCCCCTCGGGCGAATTAGTAAAACAGGGTACTCGACCGAAAACATCATTTTAATGCTCATGTAGTGTAAATCAGGCTGAGTTTCAAATAAAACAGTATGCACAATGATACTGAGTAAAATCATCAACAATTAGTGAGGAAAACAGCAGTAAAAATCCCTCAAAGGGTCTAAACAGATCAGCACGAGGCCCCAAACACGGCTTATAGCCCAAATATTTCACAAACCTTTAGAGCATAATTTAACATAAAGTTTTGAGTAAATATGCAACTCATTAGTTGCCGCAGAGAGGACCTAGTCAAATCCAAAAATCAGTACGCGCCACATATTCGTCATCTGACATGTGCGCGATTCCAAAATCAGTAAGAAAATATGCAGTCCAGGGTTCCATACCCTCAGGACAAGATTTATAACCATTACTTACCTTTACCGGGCCACAACACTAGTATTCTATGCTTTTGCCCCTAAAATTGGCTCTCGATTACTCCGAATCTAGCAAAAACCAGTTCAACATAATTAACATATACTCAAGGAACACAACCCAATCGAAAATTATCAATTTATACAAGAATCTCGAAATTCGGCCAAACCAGAGCCCCGGGCCCACATCTCGGAATCTGCTAAAAATTACATCACAAGAACTCTTATTTTCCCACGAGTCCGTACACACCAAGAACATCAAAATCGGACCACAATTGCCCACTAAAATTACAAAAAGAAATTTCCAAATCTTTCCTCTCATTTTTCCCAAATTCTCTACTTAATTCCTCAAATTGCATGGTGAAAATCAAGACAAATTCATGAAATTAAACCAAAAATGATTGAAGAACACTTACCGTAAGAATCCCACTGAAAATCTCGTCCAAATCCACCTTCTCCCTAGCTCTCTAATGGAATATTGACTTATGGCCAAAAACCCCCGATTAGAACTTAAAAACTTTCTGCCCAGCTCATTTTTCTTCATCGCGAACGCATCACTAGGGCCGCGTTCGCGAAGCACGAACTGGCTCCCTCTTCTCTTAACCCTATGCGAATGTGTCAACAGCATCGCGAACCCGATGCTTTACCCGACTTGCCCACCGCGAACGCGTCCCTATCCACGTGAACGCATAGACCAATACCCCTGGGGTCCCCAACCCCCACTCTTCTTCGCGAACGCGTGCCCTTGAAAGCGAACGCGATGACTACTTCACTCAGACCTCCGCGTTCGCGTCTTACTCTTCGGGAATGGGATGAATAAAATCTCAGCTCCCCAAACTACTCTTCGCGAACGCGGCATCCCACCCGCGAAAGCGATGAACAAATCCTCTGCAATAAAAACCAGATAAATCTGCCAAGTTTAAATACAATAATTGGTCTGTTAACCACCCGAAACACACCCGAGGTCCTCGGGACCTCAACCAAACCCACCAACACAACCCATAAAATCATTCAAACTTATTCGAGCCTTCGAAACACGAAAAACAATGGGAAAACATCCAAATTATATCAAATTCAAGCCTATGAACTTCGAAACTTCCAAATTTCTCCAACTAAGCCGAAACCAACCAAAACACCTCTGATTGACCTGAAATTTTGCAGACATATCCAAAATGAAATTACAAACCTGCTCTAACTTTCAGAATCCCATTCCGATCCCGATAGCCTATTTTCCACTACCGACCGAAAATCGCCAAAAACTAACTTTCGCCAATTCAAGTCTAATTCTACACCAAACATCACAAAAATATTCTGAACACACTCCTAAGTCCCAAATCACCTAACGAAGCTATCCGAGCTATAAATCCGCATTCTGAGGTCGTTCACCGATAAGTCAACTCTCAGTTGACTTCCTCAACTATTAGGCTACCTTGAGAGACGAATTGCCTCAATGGTCACCATGACCACTCTAAACCCGAACCAAACAACCCAACACACATAAATGAAGCTGAACCACATAAAATGAAGCAGAAACTGGGGAAACGGGGCTAATTTCTCGGAATGACCGGCCGGATCGTTACAAAATAGCAGCTGAAAAGTTATAAAAGAATGATATGATTTAACATACATGGAAAATGATTAAATACTAACAAAGTGCTAGCAATTTAGTCTACAATGGAAAAGAAAAAAAGTTTTCTTGTACCAACATGTATACAATATTATGTAGATGCACAATTTTAATTCTCTTTGTATTATCTAGATATGCTCTTTTAAGTTATATATTTAAGCGCAACATGGAAAAGGTATAAGTACTCACACGTTACAAAATAGCTCTTCAAGAGCCTTGACTCTGAGGGTTGATGTTTCTATAAAAACCTTGATTTCACTTTAATCTGCTATAAGTGCTTGATCCTTCGATAAAGAAATTCACACAAAGAATTGCAATTCAACAAACATTTTCTCTTATATTCATATGTAGCATGTTATATGAATGTATCCATGATCACAAAAGAATGTTGCAGAGAATTAAATGAGTTGAATCATCAATTAATAAGTCGTCTGGAAATATATCGCATAGGGTTAAAGTATTGAATTATGTAACGAAAATAGCAAAAACTACTTTTTTCTCCTTCTGGTGTTATATAGATGAAGAATCGGATTCCAGGGTATCATTAGTTAATAACAAATTTCTCTACCCACGTGAAAGTATTCCTAATTTGTTTCTATTTATACTTATTTTATTTTTTATTTTTTTTATTTTATAATGAATTTGAAGCTGTATATTTTTTATTTTATAATTGTATAATTTCTTCTTATAATCATGAACGTTCTAGACTATGGCTTAATGATAGTGTTAATATTATGTATGTCATATATTTATGCTTCGATTGCTATTAGATCTTTTTCTTCTCATTTCTTCTTTATTCATAAATATTATTTAGAACAAAATCAGATCCATGTGATATTATTCGTAAAGAAAAGACTTTTACATAACATTTTTCAGGATTGGGAATGGTAATTCCAATCTAAAATTAGCTCAAATTCCTCTATGAGCCAACCTTTGGCTTGACCTTTACATTACCATGTTCATCCGGGCAAAGCCACACACGATTGCAACACACGTCCTGTATAACAATACAATCTACTGTAAGTACAACGCCAGTAACATTTGAATTTGTGCTTTCTACGATGGCTTTGGCTTTCATGATCTCAACTCCTATCAACTCCGGCCACTCATATTGAGTTGACTCCCCGGGCAGTTTGCACTGATTTCCAACACAGGTGCATGGCTCACAAGGAGGGTATGGAATTTTTGATTGAATTATAACCATGAAGTAAGAAAAAAATAGAAATGCAAGAAGAAAAGAGGCTATATTTCTCGCCATGTTTAAGTTTTTTGTTATGTTATGATAATGGAGGAACTTCACCTTTTATAGGGCCATGAAACAATGGTGTGTGAATTTTAACAATTACATTAGGATTATATATAATATAATAATTATTTTTTGCAATATACTATTAAAATACATTCAGAGATATTATAATATATTTATGTTTATTCTAGAATAGCATCTACATTAAAGGTAGAATATTTAATTTGTGTTAGTTTAGGAATAATAATATTAGATTTACTTACCCTTAGTTTAAAAATTGTTAATTGCTTGCTCTTTGGAAATAATTTTGTTTTATTTTCTTTAGTTACCTTTATTTAGTAATAGACTATTCTACATTAGATCAACACAATAAAGCATTTGCGGTAACCACATTTGTGATGGATATGTCGCATTACGAAGGTGGGATGGGAGTGGCAAGCTTCACATTTGCGAAGCCGGCCTCGAAATTGCAAAGGGTAGCCTGAGCAATGGAGACCACAATTGCGGTCACTTGATCGTATTTGCGATGAAGCAGATATCACATTTGCGATGTGCTAGTTGCATTTGCGGCATTTTCTGGGCTACTCAGCCTCCACATTTGCAAGCCAAGTGTCACAAAACCATGGTAATAAATGCAACTTCTACATTTGAGCGTACATCTGAGATTTTGGGACATAATCTCATTTATCACATTTCTAGCCCTAGACTTGGTGGGAGGCGATTTTAGCAACTGCCTATTGAACTCCGGGCATGTCGTAAATGCGACCCAAACTTCTCATTTGAGAAGTCCTCCCCTTCCAGAAAAGCAATCAATTGATCACAAATGCGGTCGTCCCTGCCCAGGATCCCCAAACGCCAATGCGATCTATTGTTTGTAAAGCGAATGTTGTACCCCCCAGCCCACCACAAAAGCGCGATACCCACCTCGAAAATCTTAGATCTGCAAATACAAACAAGGAACTCGCATTTATGAGACCTACAACATCTGCCCAGCACCAGCAACTATGAAACATGATCAAACAATCCAAAACAAGTCAGAAACTCGCTCCATCACTTGGGCTCAACACCAAATATCCACACAAGTGTAAATATATCATACCAACTCGCTCAGGTCGTCAAACATATAAATAACATCTAGAACCACAAATCTGACATAAAAATACATAACATTAACACTATAATTAATCTATAGTCTAAAATGTCCACGACTATAAGAAACATTCCTTCAATTATAAAACATAAAAGATATAGCTTCAAATTCATTAATAAAATTAAAGAAAAAGTTTAAAAATGCGTATAAGGAGAAAAAAAATAGGGAATATTTTCACATGAGTACATAAATTTGTTATCAGCTAATGAGACCCTTGAATCACATTCTTCATCATTATTTTTTCTTGATAACACCAGAAAGAGACAAAAAGTAGTTTATTAGTATTTTCGTTAGATAATTTGATATTATTACTCAACACGATATGTTTTCAGACAACTTATTAATTGATGAGGAGTATTAGGAGTTTACACAATACTTGCCGGCAACAAGGCCTCGGCTATACCTTAAAAAGACATAAAATATACAAAAGAAATGATATAGACTACACACGGACTCGAGAGGAAATGAGGTTCACCAGAACTGCTAGAGAGATGAAGAGGAGTCACCACTAACGGCGAACCGAGCTGCCTGCTATAGAACCCCACCTACTTCCATATAGAAGATGTAGCGCCCCCGGCAAAAAGGGACGTTAGTACCATTGAATAGTACTAGTATGTATAAAAAACATTACTCTATGTATAATCAAGCAATACACATATTCGAGGCAGTTGAAGAAACCCAAACAAATATTGCACAAAGATATTGAGAATCACAAATGAGATTTCCACAGTTTCTTTTTTCAATTGTTCCCTTGTTACGGCGCACAACCCGATCCCACCTTACCATCATATTCCACCCTTATTTCTTCTGTTGCGGCGTGCAACCCAATCCCATCTCACAATCACATTACACCCTTATTACTTCTGTTGCGGCGTGTAACCTGATCCCACCTTACAACTCTATTGCGGTGTGAAACACGATCCTACCTTACAATTCTGTTGCAGCGTACAACCCGATCCCACCGTACAATCACATCTCGCAGCAATAACCACCAAAAATTATATCACAAGGATCTTCCTCATGAAGAATATAAGTTCATATCAACCAATAACTATGTGAAATCAAGGCATAATGGTCCTTACCAATTAGTAATTTATATATGGTGTTGCCACAATCATTTAACTCAATAAAATCAGTCCATATTTACTTTCATCATTTGCTACAAAGCCTTTAGCACTGTGATACGTTCAACAATGTAATTAATAGCAACCTCAACCAACAATTCAATCACAAAGATTCTCATCGTCAAGGATATTCATTCGTAACAACCAAGTAACCATATGGAATCGAGGCCACAGAAATCTTTATCAAACAGTGAGTCATATACGGTATGCCATCAACATATATGTCACAACCCCAAATCCTAACAGGCCGTAATGGCGCCTATCGTGGAACTAGGCTAGCCGACTAAAGCGTGTTCGAAATTTCTTTTGAAAATCCCATTTAAGTTTCAAGCAATTTAACAATATACAGAAAGTTCGTAATATAATGGCAAATTTTATATACAGTACGGCCATCCCCAAAACTCGGAGCCAACGTGTCATGAGCATCTAGTGAATAAGCCAAAATAAAGTATTATGATACAATACTCCGAATCAAATCTAAATACAACAGGAAGGGAAAAAAGAGATGCTGCCAACGCTGAACAGCTACCTCTCTATCCCCACGATCCGGCTCCACTGCGATATATATATATATAAAAGCTAACGCTCGATATCTGCTCCCGAATCTGCACACAGAGGTGAAGGGAGTAATGTGAGTACGCCAAATCAGTAGTAATGGAAATAAATCAAGTCTAACTAGCAAGGAATCACATAAAAATCAATGTCATCCAGTCATAATATACACAGCCTTACTTTCCAATAGTATACATAGATATACGAAATCGTCATCCCTTAGAAATCAACTTCACAAAAGTCCTTAAAACAATGCACATTTCTAACAACTTTAAAACAAGGATTTGGTATGCCAATGAATGTAGTAAAATCATAAGTATCCCCTCGGGCAAAAACATGTTTCATAATCAGCCCCTCGGGCATGCCTCACATTCCCTCAACACCTCACAATCACTCAGCACCTCACAACCACTCATGCCTCCCAATCACTCAATCACTCGCACTCAGTGCACTCACTGGGGGTGTGTACAGACTCTGGAGGGGCTCCTTCAGCCCAAGCGCTAATATCACTCAGCACCTCACCATCACTCTTGGCCCTCGGCTACACTCGGTGGAACCACTCGAAAAGCCCCTCGGGCAAAGTAATAGAACGGGGTACTCGACCCAAAAACATCATTTTAATGCTCATGTAGTATAAATCAGGATGAGTTTCAAATAAAACAGTATGCACAATGATGCTGAGTAAAATCATCAATAGGTAGTGAGGAAAATAGCAGTAAAACGCCCTCAAAGGGGTCTAAACAGATCGGCACGAGGCCCCGAACACGGCTTAAAACCCAAATATTTTACAAATCTTTAGAACATAATTTAACATAAGATTTTGAGTAAATATACAACTCATTAGTTGCCGCGGAGAGGACGTAGTCCAATCCAAAAATCAGTACGCGCCACATATTCGTCATCCGACATATGCGCCATTCCAAATTTAGGGAGAAAATAATGCAGTCCATGGTTCCATACCCTCAGGACAAGATTTAAGACCATTTCTTACCTCCACCGGGCCACAACACTAGTCCGCTAAGCTTTTGCCCCTCAAATTGGCTCCTGATTTCCCCGAATCTAGCCAAGATCAGATCAACATCATTAATATATACTCATTGAACACAACCCAATCATAAATTATCAATTCACACAAGAATCTCAAAATTCGGCCAAACACGAGCCCCGGACCCATATTTCGGAATCCGATAAAAATTACATCCCACGAACCCTTATACTCACGCGATCGCAACCCATTCCACGCGATCGCGATTAACAAAAATCCTACCTCACCAATCAACCCTACCCGATCGCAAACATCCTCACGCGATCGCGTAGAAGGAAACCAGAACCTTACACCAGCAGTAATCTGCCCAGAATTCAAGCCAAAAGTTGGTCCGTTAACCATCTGAAACACACACGAGGCCCTCGAGACCTCAACCAAACATACCAACGTAACCCATAACATCATTCAAACTTAGTCGAGCCTTCGAAGCACCAAAATCTACGCGGAAACACCAAAAATTACATCAAATACAAGCCTATGAACTTTGAAACTTCCAAATTTCGCCAACTACGCCGAAACAAACCAAAACACCTCCGATTGACCTGAAATTTTGCAAACACATCCAAATGACATTAGGAACCTGCTCCAACTTCCAGAATTCCACTCCGACCTCGATAGTCTATTTTTCACTGCCGACCAGAAGTCGCCAAAAACCAACTCTCGTCAATTCAAGCCTAATTCTTCACTGGACATCACAAAACTATTCTGAACACACTCCTAAGTCCCAAATCACCCAAAAAAGATATTCGAGCCATAAAATCCGCATTCTGAGGTCATTCACAATAAGTCAACTCTCAGTTGACTTTCTCAACTATTAGGCTACCTTGAGAGACTAATTGCCGCTACGCTCACCATGACCACTCTGAACCCGAACCAACCGACCCAACACACATAAATGAAGCTGAACCACATAAAATGAAATAGAAACGGGGGAAACGGGGCTAATCTCACGGAACGACCGGCCGGGTCTTTACAAGCAACCTCAACATCAAATGTTCCATAAGAAGGGAAACAACGTAAGTACTGCTAGCTTCTAAGAGTAGAGTATCTTTGGAAGCTCGTTCATTGCATTATGTAAAATAGGAGTCGTGCAAAATAAGGAAAGGGATAGCCTCACATACCTTATATATACTGCCCCAACCTCAAGCTATGAAAATTTCACAATTCCTTAATCTACAATAAGAGAAACGACACTATCGTTATCGTTTAAGCGTCATAACTATTATGTATCGACCACAACCTATTTTACGATGAAATGGACAGCACCTCCCCTATTTATATGATTTCACACAAGTCAAAATAGTCACCAAACAGCCAAAACAACATCAATAATAATCATATTGAGCCTCCAAAAACAGTCCACACACAACCTAATCACTTCACACATAAGAAGACCACCGTAGTCGTGTCAAACGACCCGGAAATGTTACAACGAATGACCAGCTCACAACCCTACATCTATAGTGCGTTTATACACACTCTTACTCCTCCAAAACTCCACAAAACAGTAGTAAAACACTCATCCCAACAACAACACAAAACAGTCCGCTACAAGTCAAATAACTCGAACTCACGGCTTCCGATCACCACCCCGTGAGTTCTAACTATTAGGAAACATATATCAACCTTCCTTGATATTTAGAAACTTAAATACAGATATTAGACGTTTCTTAACTATGAATTACATTACAAAACTCTAACTACAAAGAAAAAGGAGAGGCGGTAGAATGACACTTACGTCGTAGGGATCGTTTCGATGTTATTCCTTCTCGATTTCATGCCCGGGATGATATTCTTCTTTGAAAACCTAGAAGATAGCTTGAGGTTATGTTTATGGGTGTTATCTGGTCGTTTTTTTCTGAATAATGAAGAGAAAGCCGACCTAAGGTTTATATATATCAAGTTTGGAAAAGTTAAAGAGGTGCTAGCATGGCACCCTAGGATTGGTCCATCTTCCGACGCTTATATCTTTTTATCCTGATGTCATATGAACGAACGGTTAGGAGCGTTGGAAACTAAATTCCAAGACCTTAAATTTGATATACTATATGTCCCAATAAGACCTCATACAGAACATGAAATGTATTGCTCAAAAAGCTCTAGTGATCCACCTACTTGTCACTTATGATGTCTGCGCAGTCTCGCGAAACTGTAAATATCTCTCTACTCATACGTCATATCAATGAACAGTTTAATGCATTGGAAACAAGACTCATAGGTATTAAATATTTTTGGTAGATCATCCAATAATTCCAAGTATATTGGGAGAAAATCTCAGTTACATTTGACCTAATTTTTAGCACATTGTGAGTGTAACTTGTGAAGACCCTTGCCGACTTTTGTTCCACAACTTTCTTGAATTCAAAATGTAGAACACAACTACCATACGATTAACTCATAACATAACCTCCTTATCATGTAATGAACCATAGTCTCACCCTAAAGTACATGTTATAACATTCCAAACTCGTCGACTTTCGACGAAACTTATTTTCTTCAATTAGTTTAGCTTCTAAGATTTCTAACCCTCTTGGTACTTGATCACGCTCAACTATGTCCTATAAAAAGACTAAACGGGCGCTGCAAATATAATCTGGGGTATTAAGCCCAAAGTCGATCCCACAGAGAATTGAACGTATCAATTGAGTCTATAAAATACTAAACTGTTACTTAATCACTTTTCTCAAGACTTTTGAATATCAATTTGTGTTGTTTAACTAATTCTACTAACAAAATAATAAACTAGTAATTGACTAACAATTTAATGTAAACAATGATAATAAAGGTCTAAGGTTATGGTTTCCCCCGTTGGTGAATTCTTTCTCGGATACTTCTTATAGCTTGATTAATCGTCTCTATCAATCATGAACACTCTATCTACCATAAATCTCTCTCAAGTAATTATGATAATTTACTAGACGCACTCTCTCAAGTTACGCTAGCTAGATTTCATTACAGTTCACTTTAGATTGCACCCGAGGTATCGTTATCTCTAATCCAACCTCTAAACCCTCGGTTATGACTTTCGTCTATACTCTAGGAGTGGTGTTGTTCAAACAATTACCTAAATATGCACTCTCTCTCAAGTAGATACATACTAAATAGGCACAGCTAATCGATGGCCATTCAATTAACTACAATAAGAACTTAGTTGAACAAATAGAGAATAATCCATCAAAATATATTAATATTAAAAGAAATTCATCCCCAACGGGTTCTACCAAAACCCTAGATTAAAAACTTAGCTACTCATGTTTAAACAAAACAAAACTATAAGAAATTGGATAATCGAAATATAAAGTAAGAAATACTAGATTGTAGAAATCGTGTTCTTGCACTTCAATGGAATTTTCTTCTTGTCTACTTTGATCCACAAAAATCCCCCTTTAATTGTGTTTTAGGAGTCTATTTATAGTTTTAGGGTGAACCCTAACCGTGTAGAAGACTTCTAGTTCAACCGGGAAACATTTAACTCGTCAAACTCGGACTTGGGCGAAACTGGGGACCTCGGGCGTTTGGGCTCTAACGCCCCCCTAACGCTAGGGGGGGGCTAGCGTTAGGGCTCTAACGCCCCCCTAACGCCAGGGGGGGAAGGCTTTACCTAACGCCAGGGGGTGCCAGTCTTTAGGAGGCAAACACCCGGCTATCGCCCGGGCATCTCCTTTTGCGTATTTTCGACGTATTTGCATCCCTTTAGCTCC
>ML362389.1:0-124572 GCA_005239505.1 Nicotiana paniculata
GCCTGGCTAACGCCAGGCAGGGTCAGTGTGTTTGGCTCTGTCGCCCGGCTATCGCCCAGGTGTATCCTTTCGCGTATCTTTCGACGTATTTGCATCTTTTTGGCTCCGTTTCCATCTCCACTTCACCTACACATGAAATAAACTCCATTAAGCACATAACAAGTGTATTTTTATCATTAAAGCGCATAAAATGTAAGGTATATCACATGTTAAACTATGCAATTTAGTCTCGCATCAGCTACTATGAACAAGAGAAGGCTACAACTGGGACACATGTACATCCTCAAATCTCCCATCGAACACAACAACATCAGCGGCCAACATCTGCAAGCAGGGTGCTGAAGTGTAGTATGAGTACAGCCGACCCCATGTACTCAGTAAGTAACAAACCTAACATTAGGTTGAAAGTAATGACGAGCTAGAACAAGGGTCAGGTCCAACACCAATATCCAACAACAGTTCATAACAATATAAAGCAAGTGATAAAAGATGTAACTCAGAGATGAAATGCTCAGCTTATTCATAGTGTCCCGAAAATAGTTCCGCTTCTCAAATATACTAGTGAAAACAAAATCCTTTACCGAAATCGTCGAAAAATATGTGATAGTTTGAAAATTGTAGTTTTTCCAAAAATCCTTTCCACAATAAACAAGATGTTTCATTTTTTTTTCCAGATAGCAAGTGTGAAACCCCTCTATGCCCACATATCAGTATGTGTGAAAAAGTTATGAATGACGTGATACCGCACAACATGAGAAAAATGCATCTATATGCCTGTATGTCACGTGTGCATGTCACTGCCATGTATCTCAAAGATGAACTCATGTACTGACACTCTCAAAGAACTCAATTTCACTTCCTCGTACTTTTCACTCATCATGCTTAATCCCTCAGTACTGTATACGGCCATTCTGGCCCAGGGAAGATCCATCCCGAAATACATACATATATCAATTGACCAATAGTAACTCAGTACTAAGTAGGGCATATACAGCCCGTGGGGAAGATCCATCCCCAGGTATATAAATGCTTCGGACAAGATCCATGTCCAAGGAAAATACATCCCTCAATATAATCAACCGCTCTAACTGGGGGTGTGTACAGACTCTAGAGGGGTTTGTACAGCACAAGCGCTATCATAAAATCAGTATAACCGTTGCGGCGTGCCGCCCGATCCCATAACTGTCACTCATAATCAGGCTCTTGGCCTCACTCAGTCATCAATCTCTCCAGTATCACTCACAGGCCCACACTGTCATAAAAACTAGCCCAACAACAATGATATGATGTATCAAAAAATAACAACTGAGGCTGAGATATGATATGAATGCATGAATATGACTGAGTATGAAGTATCCATAAAATTAGTGAAATGACAACATCAAACGACCTCTATGGGTCCCAACAGTATCGACATAAATCCTAAACATGATATCTAGCATTATTGAAATTTCAATTACCTTATCGCACGGTGAAAAGACATATATAAACAAAATAGAAACTACTATACAGTGCCATGAAAACAACAAAGTCCTAATTAACATGGTGCATGCCCACTCGCCCGTCATCTAGCATGTACGTTACCTCAATACCAATCACATAACACGTATATTAGGGTTTCATACCCTCAACACTAAGTTTAAAAGAGTTACTTACCTTGAACGAGCCAATTCCAATACCAAACAACCCAAGCATGCTCCAAAATGCCATCATGTGTGTTCTGACCTCCGAACGGCTCAAAACTAATTAAAAACTACTCAAATACATCCGGCAATGCTAAGGGAACTAATCCCGATCGAAAAAGGTCGAATCTTTAATAAAAAAACCCAAAATCGGCCCAAAAGCCCAACCCAGGCTCGCACCTAGGAACCCGACAAAATATACAAAATCCGACAACCCATTCAATTACGAGTCCAACCATACTAGTTTCCCTCAAATCCGAATCCAAATCGATGTTCAAAACTCAAAAATTCACATTATGAAACTTTAGGGAAAAAAATCCCAGTTTCCTCCTTAAATTCATCAAGCAATTGCTAAAAGTAAAGATGGATTCATGAAATATAACAAAAACAGAGTAGAGAAAACATACCTCAATTCATATGATGAAATTTTCTTCAAAAATCGCCTCAATCCGATCTCCACAGCTCCGAAAATCTAAAAATAGTTGAAACCCTGAAAATGGAGTACTTATAATTCAGCCTAGATATCCCTCTTTCGCGCACGCGGAAAACCCATCGCGTTTGCGATGAACGAAAATATCATGCCACCAAACCACTCTATGCGTTCGCGGTACACCTCACGCGAACGCGATGACCACAGATGCCACAACTTCACGAACGCGGCATACATTTTGTGAACGCATTGAGAAATCCTCCAACTCCTAGCTGCCAAACATCAACACTAGGTGAATGAATATCCCTCCACGCACACGCGAAGAACACCACATTGACCCACCGTGAATGCGACCATGGAATCGAAAACGCAATGAACTAACCAGTGCACTGACCAAAATACCCATCGTGAATGCGTTGCTCCATCCGCAACCGCGAAGCACAACTGAAACACTAGAAAACCAGCAATAACAACATGGTACAAAATAGTGCGAAACTCATCCAAAACTCACCCGAGCCCCTCGGGCCCCGTCAAAACATTCCACCAAGTCCCATAATATAACATGGACCTACTCAAGGCCTCAAAACACACATAACAACATCAAAACGACAAATCATACCTCAAATCGGAATCTATTAACTTTGGACTTTTCATCTTCAATATCTCGTGCCGAAACATAGCAAATCAACCCGGAATCAACCCAAATTATGCACACAAATTCCAAAGGACTTTTCGAAGATATTCCAGTTCGCAGAAACAAAATCTGAATCAGATATAAAAAGGTCAACTCCCTCGATCAATGTTTTGAACTTTCCAAACCTTCAAAGTTCCAATTTTTGCCATTTTTTGCCGAAACCTTCTAGAAACATCCAAATGCAAATCCGGGAATACGCCTGAGTCTAAAATCACCATCTAGACCTATCAGAACTATCAAAACTCCGTTCCGGGGTCAAATTCCCACAAGCTCGACGAGTGCCAGCACAACACAATACTAACAATGCATCACACACTGTAGAACCAAAACACACTAATCTAACACAAAGGATCATACCTCAACATAACTCCGCTGCAATGCATGACCCTATCCCAACACTAGTCTGTATGAAATACCTCAGCCACTATACTCAAAATCAATAACCACGCAATTTCGACATCAAGTACTCCAAGTGAATGACCATAACCATAGAGGAGCCAATAACTCAATACCATAGAACAGAAAGAACATCACCAGAGGTGCAACCAGTCGTGCATCAGCCAAATACTCATCTCGCTCAAATTATGCTATAAGGCATAAACAGAACCGCACTATGTGTGCATATAACCAACAAATCACAACTCCTCGTATCATAGATGAGTAACTCACATATAATTTTAGAACACCAATAAGCTCAACAAGAACCGAATGGCACATCCCTCAAGAATAACAGAGCAGAGTCAACCAATCCGACCCAGTGTATAATACACATCCTCATTGGTCTGTCAACGAGCCTTGAATCAACTATGGTCATCCACAAATAGATAGACAACCATCTGAAGGTCCATAATGACTGAACCATAGCACTTACTATCAATTGGCTAGCTCTGGCCACAACTTCACACTCCACAACCACGAAACAATCTGCTCATTAGAACTCCTAGTCTCCAAATCCATAGAACACACAAATCCCCGTATCTGATCCTGAATCCAACGCCCAAATGTCTAACACATCTCTCATACACGATCATCCCACGAGGAATACTCCTATAATTTTCCCGTGCCACATAGAAAAATTTGAATATCAGCAGTCAATCAACCAGTAGAGTACCACAATACCAACAAAGTATCCATAAATCAAAACAAAGTATGCCTTAAAAATATAAAATCTCCTTAATCAATATCAAATAGTAATATCATTCACCTAGGCATCTGAAACCATCTATGATGCATAAGAATTCAGGATCTTCCTTTTAAAACCGAATTGTGACCTTACACATGCAAATCTGAATCCTGCATAACACCATACCTATTATGCCATCATAAGAAAAGTACGAAAATCTCAAATTCAGCCTTGAGTCCCAAGCAGAATACACTCCCAAGCAGTCAGAAACCTTCCATTTGATCTCATCCAGGAGAAAACCATAATACACTACATGTTCCACACACCTATAGGAAATATACACCTCGAACTGTGGTAGCAACAATCGAGAACTATTCGAAACCCATTTTCACATAATCAAGCCATCAAACTAAATCTCTCTAACTCAACCAAGCCACGCAAGTTGCCAAAACCCAAGAGCATTTCCACGAAGCACCTGCAGAAACCCACCACATCAAAGAACCCAAAGAACCGATTATATCTATTACTGTGCTGATCCAACCTACTATCAAGTTTTCCTAATTCTCCGAGTTTTTCCCGCATTGCCTTCAAATTGATACTTCTCCTTGGTAGAATACTATGATTCTTAACCAGACATGCCCCACGAACTCTAGCATAGAACCACACCGCCCTAAGGCTCATAAGCCGCTGAATTCCCTCTTAAGCACCCCAAAAAGAACCACAACTGAGATACCTACTCTGAAGGGACCTGTCACGACCCAAAATCCATAAGGTAGTGATGGCGTCAGACATCATTGTCAGGCAAGCCAAACATTAAATAGTTAAGTTAAATTTTCCTGTTTTAGCATTTATGAAAATCATACCTTTCACTTTATTACATAATAACTAATTCAAAATCCGTTAAGTAAATACGATGGTTTAAATATTCCATTTTAGCAAATATATCCCAACACATCCCAGAACCCGTTATCACAAGAACATGAGCAAATTCTAAGAATTTCACAAATACTACAAGCTTGTCCGAAATACAAATTGGACAAGGAATTTAAATTGGAAATAAATAGAATATGAGGAAGACTCTGTCAGCTGCGGATTGCCTCCGGATAATGCAGCTCGCCTAAGTCTCCAACCATCCACGTCGCTGTGAAAGTACCTGTGCAATAAAAATGCACAACAAATGTAGCATAAGTACGAAAACAACGTGTACTCAGTAAGTCGCCCACCTAACCTCAGAGAGGTAGTGACGAGAGGTCGATTAGACACTCACTAAAGTCCAACAAATTAATTTAGCATAATATGATATCAGTAATAGGCATACGAGGATGATAAAACAATAAATATTACGGATAACTGTAATTCAAATAAATACTAAAAGTAAATAAACATTTACTACTTTATCATCCCCCCCCCCCCAAATTTCTTAAATAAACAATTACTTCTTTATATTCCCCCAAATATCTTCTCACTTCAAAATTCATGAAAAACATTTAACATTTTAGCATGCGCATACGGGATAAGGACAACCGGCCTGAGCCATAAAATAATCATGTATGTGCACTACCGAGGGTCGAACGGCCCGTAAAATAAGTACACATTTCAATAAAATAATCATGTCTATGCACTACCGAGGGTCGAACAGCCCGAACCATAAGTGCATCTTTCAAAAAATAATCATATCTATGCACTGCTGAAGGTCGAACGGACCGTACCATAAGTGCATTTTTCAATTCGTCATGGCATACGGCCCGCTCCCATGAGAGTGGGGGAAAACACTCCGCTCGCGGAATGTAAATTGCGAAGCGGTCACATGCAGTCATGCACAATGAACAGTCCACCCCGACTACATCGGGAAAACAAATACTCATGTAAATGACAAATTTCTCTTTTACAAATCACAAAAATTAGTGTTTAAATCTTTTCTCGAAATTCATTTGCCAAGGTTAATAATATTCAATAATATCACCTTATCAGGTATACAATTATCCACGGAGGAGTCAATTCTCTTTCTAAGTGATTAAAAGGGTACACTCTACCTTTCATAGGAAATAAGTTACAAATTCAATAGCATGATCAGTCTAATATTATTGGTAGGATCACATGAACAACACGTAAGATATGCTAGTGGGTCCTAGACTACCCGGACATGGCATAATAGTAGCTACGCACGGACTTCCGTCACCTCGTGCGTACGTAGACCCCGCATATAGTAGCACATAATTAATTAGTTCACCTAGGGGGACAATTCCCCATCACAAAGTAAGAAAGGAGACTTACCTCTCTTTTAAATTCCATAACTGGCTTCCAAGACCTCCTAAAGGCTCCAATGGATGCACAATGCCCGAAAACTATCCAACAACGACACACCAATGAAAATATACTCTAATATTTGCAACAATTCCAAATTATATATTTCCCAACTCAGCTCAGTGAATTGACAAAAATGCCCTCGGTCCCACGTGCCCGGAATCCGAACTTTCTTGAAGATATATTCTACCCATAGCTTTACTAGTTCAAATATACAATTTACTCTAAATTCCATGCTCAAATTCGTGGTAGAAACCCAAAATACCATTTCTAGGTTTTCTTCAAAAATTTCCCAATTCTTCCACAATTTTCATGTTTTTTCCATGTTAAAATTCAGATATAATCCAAGTAATTAGCTTGCAATATGTGGGATTGACTTACCTCCAAGTTGCTAGGTGAATATCCCTCTCAAGAAGATCTAAAAATCGCCTAAGAATGAAGAAATGAGCAAAAATGCTCAAACCCCCGCTTTAAACACTCACTGCCCAGCAATCTTTGCGCCCGCGGAAAAACCTTCGCGCCTGCGGCAAAACCTTCGCGTCTGCATTCTTCGTACCCGCGGCCAATTCTTCGCGTCTGCGGTCTTCGCACCCCCGGCCAATTCTTCGAGCCTGTAGTCTTCGCACCCGCGGCAAATTCTTCACACCCACGGTGCCTGGCTAGCCCATGCCTTTTCGCATCTGCGACTCATGCCCCGCATCTGTGAGCTCGCACCTGCGGCCATCCAAGCGTAGGTGCGATCACACCAGAACATGCCAACAAGCCCTAGGCTCATCCGGTTAACACCCGGGGCCCCCGTGGCCCAACCCAAATATGCCAACAAGTTCCAAAACATAATGCGGACCTTCTCGAGGCCTCAAATAACATCAAATAACATCGAAACAATGGATCGCAACTCAACTAAATCTTTATGAACTTTAGAATTTCAAACTTCTTCATTCGACGCCGAAACCTATCAAATCATGTCTGATTGACCTCAAATTTTGCACACATGTCATATTCAACATTACGGTGCTGCTCCAACTTCCGGAATCGCATTCCGACCCTGATATCAAAATTTCCACTTCCTATCGGATTTCTCAAAAACCTTCAAATTTCTATCTTTAGCCAAATGACTTCAAAATGACCTACGGACATCCGAATTCTCTTCCGATCGCGCTCCCAACTCCAGATTCACCATACGGAGCTATTCCCAAGCTCGGAATCCCAAACGGACATCAATAACACTGAAATTCCTTACAACCCAAATTTATGAAATTCTTCTAAAATGCTATCTTCCTTAATATACGCCGAAACGCTCCCGGGTTATCAAAACCGATCCAGACATATTCCCAAGTCTGAAATCATCATACGAACCCGCAGGAACCTTCAAATCCTGATTCAGAGGTTGTTTACTCAAAATTCCAATCTTAGTTGATTCTTCCAACTTAAGACTTCCGAATTAAGAATTTTATTTCCAAATTAACTCTAAACTTCCCGAAATTCAATTCCGCCCACGCCCACGGGTCATAATACCTGAAACGAAGCTGCTCACGGCCTCAAACCGCTGAACGACGCGCTAGAGTTTCAAACGACCGATAGGGTCGTTATATTTTCCCCCACTTAAATAGACGTTCGTCCTCGAACGTGCTAAGAACTTTTCTGGAGTTATCTAAAATCACTATTTAACACCTCGAGCACCTGCCCGTTACCTTTGTTGCATCAGCACCATGCACCGCATAACTCATCATCTGACCACAATGACACTCCCTGACCCTTAATAGCCAAAATTCCACGAATCGGATGCTCCCAATGCATCTCATGATATATATATATACACATCCTTCTATAATGTTGGCGATACCACCACAACGGAGGAGATATGTAGAAATTCATAATCAACTGCCGAGTAAACAAATGGTTGAATATCTCCTCTCGACTAGAATCATCACATCATTACGAACCAAATACTGGTATTTGTTCTTTAATATACACTTCACATAACCTTATCGCACTGATCCCTGATCCAATAATCTTGTCTTACCCAATATGAACTGTTCAGACAACAAATCATCCCATACATGACCAACAGTCTCATATGATACCACAACGCGCCAATAGGCCATAACTCGAACATGATACATAAAAGAATGACTCGGGAAGGGACTACTCGACTCACACAGCTAATATGAACTTTCTCATAAATAGGAAGTAAAACACAAGAAAATAAATATAGGAACCTGACTAATCATCCCAGTGTTGCGGCGTGCAACCCAATCCAAATAACATACCTGTGGCGACGTGCCACCCGATCCACACATAAAATATACATAAGAAAATACACGGAGCTGAATCGCTCACTATTACAAATTACTGAATATCGGTCACAAGCACATTAAGTACATAATACCATCCTGGGGAGACTGATAAATCCATATGCTACAAAACTCAAGCACAACTGAGGTTCGATATATATATATATATATATATTCTGGATCTCAAGAGTTGTCCTGCTCACATAACATCACCTCCACGCGGGACCTCAACAAATAAGAAATTATCAAGCCGTTTCACAACTCACACGGCACAATCATAATATTACATGGATTTGACGAAGACGGAACAACACCTGATATTCCAACACCCCTCCTTGAGGAGCGCTATAGTGAAATGAACATATCTGCCTCACATGAAGCCCATAATCTCGTTTAAATCCATTCACACACCTCAAGCCGATTCTGCTCGTAATGAATTTGGCTGATAGCCTTACCTAGGTCCATATTAACCCACTTCCTCTCATAATACGCAATAACAACCATCATAGCCGGGACAACATCCCACAATCCACAATCGACTTGACCGAACGCCTTCTTGGAATAAAATTTTAAACAGGCAATATTGCACTTCCTTATAATTGGTATAAATCTTCAACCAATCAGGTGACTACATGTCACACTTATGCAATCTTCCCGTTTTCACGCTCCCACGACCTTCCACGATGTAACAAGTCTGCACATCCATAACACCGACCAGACTAAGGCCGAAAAACACATCAACAACCCACGACCAGGATACAAAGCCTCTCTCACCGAATATCAGTCTCAAGTGACACTGAAGTTAACACCAGCTTACTCTTGAAGTTTCAAATAACTTTTCTTGCTCATCCGAACTCATGACATCCTTGTTAACACCGAACCGCAATCTCGATTCTTACTCCCAGTTACATACTGCTTACCGCACCTAACATGCCAATCTGAGATAGCGCAAGAATTCCATCATAACATCTGAACCACCAATAGGGTGAACACTTCATCATACAGAAACCTTTTACTTAACTCAATTCAAGAGTACCATATCAACACACGAGTGAATTACCACAATCACCCAACATGCAAATCCTTAAGTAGTACTATACCACCATAACCTTTCCAGGATCCGCCTACACCTGACAGGCCATAGATCTCGAATGCTCCCACGTGAAATATATTACGATGGCCGACAAGCCCTGCACACACCAGCAAAAACCACATGCATAACTTAATCACGTCGAAGGAACCGATCACTGTCGTAAATGTGCCATTTCAACCATGGCTAATCAATCTATCTTCTTTTAATCATCTTCAATTGCCTCAAGAATAATAGTAACTTCCTTAAACTCATAGAAAACTCAACCCTCACTTATCCCGAGTGACCTTGATTCACGAGAACTTGCTACCTAAATCTTGCAACCCGTCTCATACCCTCCTTATAATCTTTCTACAACCCGGAGTTTATTTCTCTGACTCCTCCAATACTACCCTGCATGCTGAAAATAACATAGAACATTCCAACCATTTCCCTTTCTCTAAATTACGCTGCAAAAGCTCAATTCTTGATCATACGTCTGCCTTTAACCCTTAAATGCCGCATTCTTAACTTTGAATTCACTAGGACCGCTATAGAGAGTCACCCACTCTGACTGGTCCCGCATACAATCAACTCTAAGGTTCTCCTAGCACATGAACACCCTTTTCAATAAAACACGTGACTGAGTCACTACCTTTACAACTCCTGTGCCTTAGGCATAAATTCTGAATCTTTCAAAGTCTAACCCTGGTCCAATAGGGCCAACCTCTGCACATATTTATCAAATCCCACGCACGATCATCATTTTACTCCTTTCCCCTTAGCTGAAATAACTTGCCAACGCACCGACAATCCGCAACCTTATGATAACACAATCGTGCAACCCAACTGCAGGTGGTGGGACTCCCCCACTTAGCCCGAACCTACTCCTGGAACCACTCTAGACCCTGATGAGATCCTTTCTCCTTTGTTAACATGAATCTTGCTCAACCGATCCGTCCAATTCTTCAAAATTCTCTTGCTAGCACTCCCTAATTACTCAAATTGTGTAGCATCATTCGCACATCCTGCCTCCCACCGAACAACCACTAGAACCCCTCTCAGAAAATTGCCAACCATGCAACCGCTAACCTATTCACCGGAGATAACCCACCCGTGGACATCACCAACTAACACCTTCCAACGACGTTGAAATGCACACTCTCTGCAACATCACTACCCCATCCTAAGCCTGCTCTCATTCTCCAACCTTACCAGTCCGCCCGCTCCCCATGGACACCTACTAACTCGCTACAATACCTTCTAATTCAGCACTATGCTGCCGCTCCCCCACTTTACGACAGCTTGACTTCTGCTTCTTACACCTGGCCTCCTAGAAATGGAACCACCGCCTAGCCTCAATTCAATATCATTCTCTGCCAATCTTATGCTTCAATACTTCTTCACCATACTCTGGCCCCATGCACCCGAGGAAACCATGGCACTGATGAACTTAACGCATTTCATTCAATCAAGGACGACCATAACACGTCACAGGTGAATACTCCACCTTACTTGAAAATACCAAGTCTTACTACTTTATCAACCCCAAGTGGACCACTCATAATCCAAATGACTTTCCTCTGTCGGAACTAAAATACCGAAATCTCGAAATCATACTCTGAGAAGACCTCCCTTCAAACAATTTATCACCCCCAACATATAGGCAATCATTCTATCATCATTTTGACAATGCGCGATAACCAATCGTAAACATCATCACAACCTGAGCATAGCCTCAAAGTTCTCAGAAGCACAGCAGCCGAGCTAAAACAACATAATATTCTCCTGCAAGGCAAAAATAACAGCCCCAACCAACTACACATGGGAAACACCTCGCACCATGTCCATAGCACCATATCAATTCCTCAAATTCCCGATTCATGGCATGCGTTTCGCGACGCGTAAGATTGAGTAGTAATAAAATTAGGCATAAGCCTTAAAGGAATCAAATCGCATGATGAGGAATCAAGAAGGGAAGTACTCCTAACAACCCTATAGCCTCTCGAAGATAAGTACATACGTCTTCGTACCGATCAACAAGACTCTACTAGATTTACTCATGACTAGTGAGACCTACGGGAACCTAGTGCTATGATACCATGCTGTCACGACCCAAAATCCATAAGGTCGTGATGGGGCCAGACATCATTGTCAGGAAAGCCAAACATTAAATAGTTAAGTTAAATTTTCTTGTTTTAGCATTTATGAAAATCATCATCTTTAACTTTATTACATAATAACTAAATAAAATCCGTTAAGTAAATACAATAGTTTAAATATTCCATTTTAGCAAATATATTCCAACACATCCCAGAACCCGGTATCACAAGTACATGAGCAAATTCTAAGAATTTCACAAATACTTCAAGCTTATCCGAAATACAAATTGGACAAGGAATTTAAACTGAAAATAAATACAATATGAGGGAGACTCTGTCAACTGCGGATCGCCTCTGGGTGATGCAGCTCGCCTAAGTCTCCAACCAGCCACGTCGCTGTGAAAGTACCTGTGCAATAAAAATGCACAACAAGTGTAGCATGGGTACGAAAACAACGTGTACTCAATAAGTCGCCCGCCTAACCTCAGAGAGGTACTAACGAGAGGTCGAATTGGACACTCACTAAGGTCCGACAAACTAATTTAGCACAATATGATATCAGTAATAGGCATACAAGGATGATAAGACAGTAAGCATTACGGATAACTGTAATTCAAATAAATACTAAAAGTAAATAAACAGTTACTACTTTCTCATTTCCACTCCCCCCCCCCCAACATTTCTTAAATAAAAAATTACTTCTTTATTTTCCCCCAAATATATTGTCACTTCAAAATTCATGAAAAATATTTAACAATTTAGCACGCGCATACGGGATAAGGACAACCGGCCTGATCCATAAAAACAATCATGTCTGTGCACTGCCGTGGGTCAAACGACCCGTACAAAAAGTGCACCTTTCAATAAAATAATCATGTCTATGCATTTTCGAGGGTCGAATGGTCCGAACTATAAGTGCATCTTTCAATAAAATAATCATATATATGAACTGCCAAGGGACGAACGGCCCGTACCATAAGTGCATATTTCAATCTGTCGTGGCGTACGACCCGTTCCCATGAGAGTCGGGGAAATAACACTCCGCTCGCGGAATGTAAATTGCAAAGCGATCACATGCAGTCATGCACAATCAACAGTCCACCCCGACTACATCGGAAAAACAAATACTCAAGTAAATGAAAAATTTCTGTTTTACAAATCACAAAAATTAGTGTTTAAATATTTTCTTGAAATTCATTTTCCAAGTTTAATAATATTCAATAATATCACCTTATCAGGTATAAAATTATGCACAGAGGAGTCAATTCTCTTTCTAAGTGATTAAAAAGGTACACTCTAGCCTTCGTAGGAAATAAGTTACAAATTCAATAGCATTATTAGTCTAATATTATTGGCAGGATCACATGAACAACACGTAAGGCATGCTAGTGGGTCCTAGACTAGCCGGACATGGCATAATAGTAGCTACGCACGGACTTCCGTCACCTCGTGCGTGTGTAGCCCCCGCTGATAGTAGCACATACTTAATTAGTTCACCTAGGGGGTAAATTCCCCTTCACAAAGCTAGTAAATTCCCCCTCACAAAGCTATTAGCACATACTTTCATAACTGGCTTCCAAGTCCTCCCGACGACTCCAATTTATGCATAACGCCCCAAAACTATCCAACAACGACACACCAATGAAAATATACTCTAATATTTGCAACAATTCCAAATTATATAATTTCTTAGCTCTGCTCAGTGAATTGACAAAAATGCCCTTGGGCCCACGTGCCCGGAATCCGAAATTTCTCGAAGACATATTCTACCCATAGCTTTACTAGTTCAAATATACAATTTTCTCTAAATTCCATGCTCAAATTCGGGGTAGAAACCCAAAATACCATTTCTAGTTTTTCTCCAAAAGTTTCCCAATTTTTCCACAATTTTAATGTTTTTTCCATGTTAAAATCTAGATATAATCCAAGTAATTAACTTGCAATAGGTGGGATCGACTTACCTCCAAATTGCTAGGTGAATATCCATCTCAAGAAGATCCAAAAATCGCCCAAGAATGAAGAAATGAGCAAAAATGCTCAAACCCCCGCTTTAAACACTCACTGCCCAGCGATCTTCGCGCCCGCGACAAAACCTTCACGCCTGCAGTGTCCGCGCCTGCGGAAAAACCTTTGCGCCTGTGGTCTTCGCACTCGAGGCCAATTCTTTGTGCCAGCGGTCTTCGCGCCCACGGCCAACTCTTCGCGCCTGCGGTGCTTGGCCAGCCCATGCCTTTTCGCTTCTGCGACTCGTGCCCAGCATCCGTTAGCTCGCACCTGCTGCCATCCAAGCGCAGGTACGATCACACCAGAAGATGTGAGCTTCAGTTTATGCTCTCCAAGTTCAAACTTGGTCGAAGGCTCATCCGTTTAACACTCGGGGCCCTCGGGGCCCAACTCGAACATGCCAACAAGTTCCAAAACATAATGCGTACCTGCTCGAGACCTCAAATCCCATCAAATAAGATCGAAATAATGGATATGTAACTAAAATTAATCTAGAGTAACAAATCAAAAGATTAAAGGAAACAACGACAAGCTTAAAGACGAACTCAATATGACTGAATATTCTATGGGTTAACTAATAATCCCGTTGAGTCTTCCACTTATATCGTCTAATTACTTTATCTGGTTTATTGGTTGACAAGGTTAATATTAGTCGTAGCTTTCTCCCGAAGTACTACTCGTCTATTGAAGCTAACCTAACGCCTATATTCCTATGGAATTAGAATTAACAACAATGCATTACTAATTCCTATATAGTAACCAAGCAAAAAAATTAGGTATATTCCTATCCTAATTGTAAATCCCCCCCCCCCAGAGTTAAGATCTTGCTATACTCAATCTTATATGCAATCTAGAAAATCGCTCTCCCGAGTTCATCCTAGATTCATAGATAGTATTCAATTGGTGATCAAGCAATCAAACAATTATGTGCAAGATTGAATAAGTAAACCAATATGATAAAATAATAAGAACAATTCGAGCTTCAAACTACAACGTTCATGTAGCACCCAACAACTCTAGAACTAATAAACTATGAAATTAAAGGAAGAGAAGATGAAGAAAAACTAGGTAGAAGCCTCTTCCAAGCGTGGTGTGTATTCCCCCACGTGAACCCGCCTTCAACGTATGTTAGATCCCTTTCAAAAATAGGCTTAGTCTTGCTTTTATACACGCTGGGTAGGTCTAGGGATGAAATAACCTTGTCCCGGGCGAATTTGGACACAATTCTCGTCACCAGCATCCAGTCCAACGCCCCACGCTTGCCCTGGCGCTGGTTTGTTAAGTACATTGTTTTGGAAGCCACATGTGGAGTGGGCGCTACCTGTGGCATTGAAAATCCAACTTTCCCTTTTTTCATCTGTTTTGGATATAATCTAAACACCCTTAATTAATATAAATAAACACATTTTAGATCTGAAATCAACAAAACACAAGTAAAACATGAGGTGTTATACATAAATATATATACTTAAAGCTAAATATCAAGACTCGACGCCATCCTGTGTAAATTTCGTTTTCTAGCCACATACAAATCCTGAAAAATTCTTAGTTGCTACATATAATTATTGAACCCATTAGAACCCTCTCGAGAGCTTTCCACTCCACTCAAACCTCAATTAAACCGACCATACGGACCGAAAGACTTATTCCCCATTAGCACACCAACACCCAAGGAAGTAACCCACACTCCTAAGCAACCAAGCAAATTCCTACTCCACGCACACTACATCCTTCACGAATAACCACTCAATTATTTATGATTCCCATATAGCCATAGAGTGTAATACAACCTGTATCCAGGAATTCCTTTACTCGAGTCACCCACGATCCCAACCTCTACAAGTCATAACTGATTCACAAGCATACATCGAACCGAAACCAATACAACACATAATCGTGCAATCAACTCGTCGATAGAAGAATCTCCGCCGCTTGGCTCAAATCCAAAGATCAAAATACATAATAACTCCAAATGCCCATACTTTATTACTGCCACAATATCGTAGTGAAATTCGATTGAATCCTTCATAAGCTCACATACACAACCCACATAGTACCTCAAATCATCTGCAAATATCGCATTCACCCTAGTAATAGCCAAGCCAACTCCCATAAGCGGTCCAAATTCAAATTGCAACACATATAATTCACTAGCAAAAGGGAACTCTCTACAAAACAGCATAGGGACCACACAACCTTAGGAAACCCCGCGGGAGGTAACCCACCTGCTTAGCCTCAATCTGACATATCTTCATACCCTTTCACAACCACAATTACTACACAATCGCTTAATCTTCCTGAGTATGACCTTAAAAATAAGACACGCGAACCTAATTCATTTAGGCATTGAGTAATAGGAAAGTTTCTTCAATACACTCATAACACAGAACCATTCGCCACATCAAGACAGAAACTAAACACCCCATGGTAAACTCTAGTCATCACATTCGAACAATCTGAACACATCTCTCAGTCACATCATACTCACCACTTAGTCATCCAACCACAAATTCCAATAATAGGGACACCACCAAACATATAAGTCCGAAAAGCACGTGCTCACACAACCGAAATCTCCATGCTCAAGCTACAATCAAAATCCAGCCTCAAGTCCTCCATACTTTCCCATCATCAGCACGCAAAAATCACATCTCGCACCTCAACCATGGAATCACAAGTTGTCGATACTTAACTAATAGGAGCGCTCATGTGCGCATACGAACGCGTGGAAGGAATTCAAAGAGTCATGCTTCAAGCTGAACCAATGTCGCACATTAAGGAAAGAAAGACGGTAAGGATATCCTAAATGTCCTGTAGCCTCTCGAAGATAGATATGGACCTCATCATACCAATCCGCAAGTCTCTACTAAACACTTGCTCATGACTTGTAGAACCTATGAACCTATAGCTCCGATACCAATCTGTCACAACCCCAAATCCACTAGTTATGAATGGAACCTAACCCAACCTGCTAGGTAAGCCAACTAATAACTATCCAATTCCAATAACATTAACAAGATAATTAAACAAAAGGAATTAACTGAATCTTATACATTTCCCAAGGACTAGTAGTACAAATCATGAGCTTCTAAGATTATAATTTACAAAGATTGTATGAAATAAATACATTATCTATTCGAGAAGTAGATAAACAAATTTATATATTCTAAGGATACTATGAACAAAAGGCAGCTACAACCGAGATGCATGTACACCTTCAAATCCAGCTCTCATCGAACACAACAATATCAGCAGCCAATGTCTGCATACAAGGTGCATAAGTGTAGTATGAGTACAACCAACCCCATCTACTCAGTAAGTAACAAACCTAACCTTAGGTTGAAAGTAGTGACGAGCTAGAACAAGGGTCGGGTCCGACACCAATATCCAACAACTGTTCATAATAATGTAAAGAAACTGATAAAAGATGTAATTCGGAGATGAAACGCTCAACTTATTCACATTGTCCCAATAATAGTTCATCTTCTCAAATATATTAGTGAATACAAAATCCTTTACTGAAATCGTCGAAAAACATGAGATACTTTGAAAACTGTAGTTTTTCCAAAAATCCTTTCCACAATAAATAAGATGTTTCATTTTCTTTCCAGATAGCAAGTGTGGAATAATCCTATATGCCCAAATATCAATATGTTTTAAAAAGACATGAATGGCATGATATCGTACAACATGAGGAAAATGCATCTCTATGCCTGTGCGCCATGTGTGCATGTTAATTCCATGTATCTCAGAGACGAACTCATGTAATCACACTCTTTGAGCACTCGACCTTACTTCCTCATTCATTCCACTCATTATGCTTAATCCCTCAGTAATATATTTGGCCAATCCGGCCCAAGGAAGATCTATCCCGAAATATTTACATACATCAACTGACCAACAGTCACTCAGTACTAAGTAGGGTAAATCCATCCCTTGGGAAGATCCATCCCCAGATATATAAATGCTTCGGAAAAGATCCATGTCCAGGGAATATCCATCCCTCAATATAATCAACCCCACTCACTAGGGGTGTGTGCAGACTACAAAGCGGCTCCTACAGCCTAAGCGCTATAGTAAAATACGTATAACCGTTGCGGCGTGCAACCTGATCCCATAACTGTCACTCATAATCAGGATCTCGATCTCACTCAATCATCAATCTCTCCAGTCTCACTCACGGGCTCACAAGGTCATGAAACTAACCCGACAACAACGATATGATGTATCAATAAATAACAACTGAGACTGATATATGATATGAATACATAAATATGACTGAGTATGAAATATCAATGAAATCATTGAAATGACAACAAAAAACAACCATTATAGGTCCCAACAGTGTTGGCATAAAGCCTTAACATGATATCTAGCATGATTGACAACTCAATTACTTTATCGCATGGTGAAAACACAGATATTAAAAAAATAGGACTACTATACAGTGCCATGGAAACAACAGAGTCCCCATTCACATGGTGCACGCTTGCACGCCCGTCACCTACCATGTTTGTCACCTCAATACCAATCACATTACACCTATTTCGAAGTTTCATACCCTCAGCACTAAGTTTAGAAGAGTTACTTACCTCGAACAAGCCAATTCCAATACCGAGCAAGCCAAGCGATGCTCCAAAATTCCATCCCACGCGTTCCAACCTCTGAACGACTCGAAACTAAACAAAAACAACTCAACTACATCAACCAATGCTAAGTGAACTAATCCCAATCGAAAAAGGTCGAATCTTTAATCAATTCCCAAAATCATCCTAAAAATCCCAACCCACACTCGCACTTGGAATCCGACAAAATTTACAGAATCCGAGAACCCATTCAATTACGAGTCCAACCATACTAGTTTCACTCAAACCCGACTCCAAATCGATGTTCAAACTCAAATATTCACATTATGAAACATTAGGTTAAAACCCCCAATTTTCTCTTTAAATTCATCAATCAATTGCTTAAAATAAAGACGGATTCATGAAATATAACCAAATTCGAGTAGAGAATACTTACCCCAATTCATATGCTGAAATTTTCTTCAAGAATTGCCTTAATCTGAGCTCCATTGCTCCAAAAATATAAAAATGGTTGAAACCCTCAAAATAGAGTACTTATAGTTCTGCCCAGACATCCCTCTTTCGCGAACGCGGAAAACCCATCGCGTTCGCGATGAACAAAAATCTCCTGCCACAAAAACAATCTACTTATTCGGAGTACACCTCACGCGTATGTGTTGACCACAGATGCCACAGCTTCGCGAACGCACCTTACCTTTCGCGAACGTATCGAAGAATCGTCCAACTCCCAGCTGCCAAACCTCAACACATATACCTGCACGCGGATGCGAAGAACACCACATCAACCCACAACGAACGTAGTCAAGGAAGCGTGAACACGAAGAACAAACCACTACACTGACCAAAATACTCATCGCGAACGCGTTGCTCCATCTGCGATCACAAAGCACAACTGAAACACCAAAAAACTTGCAATAATAACATGGTCCAAAATAGTATGAAACCCGTCCAAAACCCACCCGAGTCCCTCGGGACCACGTCAAAACATACTAAAGAGTCCCATAACATAACACAGACCTACTCGAGGCCTCAAAACACACATAACTCCATCAAAACGATGAATCACACATCAAATAGAAATCTATGAAAAATGTAGCAAATGAATAAACCCATAATGAACCTAAATTTTGCACACAAGTCCCAAAGGACATATCAAAGCTATTCTAATTTCCGGAACCAAAATCTGAATCCGATATCAAAATGTCAAATCTCGGTCAAACTTTTGAACTTTCCAAACCTTCAAATTTTCAATTTTTGCTAATTTGCGCTGAAACCTTCTAGAAACATCCAAATGCAAATTCAAGCATATGCCCGAGTCCAAAATCACCTTGCGAACCTATCAGAACAATCAAAAATCCGTTCCGGTGTAAAATTCACAAGAAGTCAAAGTTGGTCAACTCTTCCATCTTAAAGCTTCAACAATGAAATTCATCCTTCCAAATCGATTCCGTATAACCTGAAAATCATATCGACAATTTGCATAAGTCATAATACATCATGCAGAGCTACCTATGCCCGCAAACCACCAAGCAAGGTGCAAATGCTCAAAATAACCGATCGGATCGTTACACCTATTTTCCCAAAATTTGGTTTATGTGAAACATACAACCAATACCAGCTCAATAAGAAACAAAACAAAAAAATGAAATTTAAGAGACCTGCATTGCTTCAACATCTTGAGTGAGGGAAGCATCGTCTTCCATCGAAGCCAAACTAGGGGCACAACATTATTTGTATGTGCAAGCTTATTCTATTCAAAAGCAGTTGAGTTTTGATTTTTGCTTTCGCCAATCACAGTTCTCTTTCTAATACTTGTTTTTATAGAGCGCAGATCAAAGTTGTGTCCTCTTCCCCTTAATAAGGTACCATGTTGAATATATGCATGATGTACATTCTCTGAAGTTGATCCCATTTCAGACTTCTGAAATTTTGATGGTTTCATGTCAACCAAAAAATAAGATAAAATTATGGAGTAACTGTTAGCTGAGAAAGATAAAAACCATTAAGACCAGTAATAATATTATTTATCACAAGAAAATTTCCATGTATATAGTGCTGATAAAAGAATTAACTTGTGTTAGAATTAGAAAATAGAGACAAAATACAACATGACTGAATATGTGGTTTTTAACAAGATATTGAAACCAATTTTCTTACAACAAAACAGAAATCAATATTTGTCGGTGTCAAAAGGGAAAAAATATACAGCCAACTGCTAATGAAAGAACTTATATGTGGTTAGAAAAACAAAGACAACATACATGATACAACCAGACTGCACTTGTAAAACCATATTCCAACAATTGATTCTTGCCAATTTCTTGAAGAAAGAAAGAGAAAACTATCATCAGCAGCACAAACTGTTAACTACTAATAAGATATGATCATAGATAAATCAATTTTTTCATCTCATGAAAATAAAAGAAATAAAATTTCGACTTTTTATTTATGTAATGCTGATAATTTCTTACTTCTAAAAGTCCATTTTAACTGGAAATTCATGTCAAGTCAAAATGCATCACATTATATGCTTTGGAACAAGGATGAGCTGGTTGTAAATTTTCTGTTACTTCTGTTCTAGTAGTAATAATAAGTCAAGAGTATGAACCTTGAAAGAAGTCCGAGCATAGTAAATATGCAACTAGTGTTGGCATTACTGTAAAGGAAAAAAATAAAATCAGATTTATAATGAATCAACAATATGCCAAATTATGCAGTATTTATTATAAGGTAGAAATTTTATTCTGAATATGCCACAAGTTGGTACCAAACAAATGCATCAGACTGCATGGAGTATCCATAACAGTCGTTTATATTTTTATTCCTAGAAAGTCCAGAAAATCCATGAATAGATTCATACTAACTATCAGTTCCAGTTTTCCTAGAAAAGCAAGAATCAAGGGGCCTAAGGAAATAAATGTAAACATCATCCACTATAAAGATTAAAAACTATCATGAGTTCTTTTCCTTTTCATGTGTATAGAATTATCCAAATTCTCCAAATCACCATTCTTTTCTTGCAAAATATTAAAAGTATCACGAGGTAGAACTTTTTTTTGCAACATGTTAGCCTTTATTTGAAGGATCATCGACATAACATACTTGTAATATTTAGTTTGCTAATATAAATGGCTCATTAATTTTCAATAACCGTTGAGGTTTAAAACTCACAAAGCCCTATTCATCCATTTTAACTCCCTTTTCCTGGTTATACACATCAAACCACATACATCTAAACAAGATCACTCTTTCCCCCCAATAAATTGCAATTCAGGAATGTTAGTGAGTTCTCCATAATAATCAACATTTTTATTCTCTTCATTTGTCTCACCAACTACAACCACCCCGCAGTTTTGTTTTCTCAACCCCTGTCATAGTCTTCCCCATGAAGTTTATATCCATTAGTAATGTAACCTTTGAGACGTCACACATATGGCAGAGGACCACGTGACAAAGTGAGAAAATCTTCCATTTCTTACTGTTATCACATTTGTACAATTCACAACCTATCAAAATCAATTATATAATTTAATTAGCAAATACTACAAAAAAACTATGTTTAAAAAACAACAATAGTATATAACTAGTACTAACCTTTTTTCTAACAACTAATGAACTCTCTATCTGAATGTTTTTGAGAGGTATCACCCGGAATTTGTGAAAACTCTCTACAAAAAATTAAAGAATAAAATGTCATTTTAATTAAAATCATGGATAAAGTATAAATGAATTATTATGTGAATTATCCATCTGCATAAGGCTAATCTCTGCCTTGATCTGCATAAGGCTAATCCCTGCCTTCCCCTCGCATGAGACTAAGCTCTGTCTCCCTCTTGCATGAGGTTAAGCTCACCTCTATTTTGCATAAGGCTAATCTCTGCCCTCACTTGCATAAGGCTAATCTTTTCCTTCATTTGCATGAGACTAAGCTCTGTCTCCCTACTTGCATGAGGCTAAGCTCTGCCTCAAATTTGTTTCTTCACCGAGACTAAGCGCTGTCTCTCAAGTATTATTTACTTCGCTCCTCTTTCGGGCTAAGATCTGCCCCCCAATTTGCAAGACTAAGCCTTGTCTTCTTGACATCAAATTGTTGCATCTCATGGGCTGAAATATCGGCAACTTTTCCAAAGGCGTCATAGTATAATGACATCATCCTCATAGCCGGGAGACACCATTTCATGGCTTGAGGATCTCTCTCAATCTTGCATACCATTATTCAAAGGCGTCATAGTCCGGAGGCACCATCTTCATGGCCCAAGAACATCATTTCATGGCCTGCGAATCTCTAATCAAACAATTCATTGCCCAGGACATCATGGTCTAGGGACGTCATCCCTAACCGTCCGAAGACATCTTTCATAGTCCAATGGGAACCTGCATCATGTTTAAATTTATGCGCAATATACGCTTGTATTACCCTTATTTTAAGGTAATCCGACGAGCAACAACTATCCCAGCAGGAGCGATCTCGATCCAGTTCCTCAACTGTATCAAACCTAACCTCTCTTGTAAACCGTTCATCGGCACATCCCTAGATATTACGTCCATTCTTGTAATGATTTCACCGGTATGTTTCACCGGTGAATCCCGAACTACATACGACCTGATTCTTGTAAAACCAGGGATATGTAGGCAGCTCAAAAGCCAGAGTATGACCTAAATCTCCCAAACCGTTTCGCTCGGCCCAAATTGGCCATCATATCTTTACCCGACAACTCTTTCATCCTTTTCGGGTAAAGAGGGGTAGCTGTTGATACCCAATTTTTCCCAAAATATTCTTAATTGCATACTTACCTTCAAAATCATGCATTACTAGCAATTGGTATTTTGCCATAATTTTTCTATGTTTTATTAATTTGTACAGTCGCCTATTCCAGGTGTCAAATATAACCAAAATCTCACATAGATTTCCAACACTTCCAAAGTTATGACTTTCAGAATAGAAATAAGTACGGAATACAAACATAATAGAGTAAAACAGTAAGTTTTCCACTCTGTAAGTTTCAAATCCTTGAGTTTCAAAAACCAGTAAAACATTTTTAAAATCCAGTAAAACGTAAGTGTCCATCCTTATCAATTACTTGTTGCGGAGTGCAACCCGATCCCACCTTATCACTATCATTTATTTCACCTGTGCACGCTTATCACTATCATTTATTTCACCTGTCCACCGTTAGCACTATCATTTATTAAACATGTCCACCCTTATCACTATTATTTATTTATTTATCAAAACTTTCACAATTTAGGACAAGCCTATCACAACACTTTATCTCAACAATTGTAAACAGAAAACAATATAGCTCGTAAGTTATAACAAATATCATATCACAATGGAACCAACCATAATGTATGTAAATGTCGTAACGCTGTCAACCCAACTCAGTCTTTATGTATCATGACAGAATCAAGAGAACACCCAACACTTTTAACACACTTGCAACAACAATTGGCAATAATCTAATGAAACCAAATAGCCATGTAAACCTCAACAATCATAAAACAGTTAAACCGGGAAGCAAATAAATGGGATACGAAAAAGAGATCATGTTAAACAACCATTTAGTAGTGCATAGGTACTCGTCACCTCACTTATACACCACACACAAGCAATTCACATAACAATCAAGTTGGGGATTCCTATTCCCTGAAGTCAAGGTTAAACATAACACTTACCTCGATGTCACAAGCAAATCGCTGCCCTAGCACATCTTTTCCTTTAGAATTTTCCTCTATTCCGCTCAAATCTAATCACAATTGGTTCACGGTCATCAATTATAGCCTAGAGGAATCAACTTTATTGAAAAAAATAATGTTTCTCCTATGTTTTCCTATCAAAATCAAAAATCGACCCTGGACCCACATGGTTTCAACTCGAGGTTCGGACCAAAACTCGTTTACCCAATCTCCCCCGATCCCGGATATGCAATTGGTATTTGAATCCGACCTCAATTCTAGGTCCAGTTCTCCAAATTTTGAAATTCCTAAGTTCTACCCAAAAATTCCAATTTTTACCACGAAAACTCTAGATTCTAAGTTGAAATCTTGTTAAAAGTTGTTAAGGAATGAAGGCATTTAGTTAAAAACCACTTACCAATGATTTGGAGAAGTTTGGGTCCTTGAAAAATCGCGTATGGAGGTATAGAGTTTGAGAGAATGGAAAAATGGGTGAAAATTCTGTCAAAAATCTCATTTTATAGGCTGCTGATGTCGCATTTGCGACCCGGAGTTCGTATTTACGACATCTGGCACCAACAGTTTTTCTCCGACACTAAAATGGGCATAACTTCCTCATACAATGTCCAAATTTGATGATTCTTTTTCTTATGGATCAGTAATTATGATAGAGACCTACTGGTATTAATAAAAACTAAATTTGGATCTCATTTGCTCAATGTGGTATCATTTATGCTTGAAGAAATGACGATGAAGCATAAAAAACAGGCGCAACAAAGACTAAACCTATCCAAAACTCACATAAGCCCTTGGGGCTCCAAACAAAACATGCACGGAAGTGTATAAACATCACAAAGACTTAGTCGTGCGATCAAATCATCAACATAGCATCAAAACTACGAATTTAATCTCAAAACTCACGATTTTCTCAAGAACACTTAATTGTTTTTCTAATTTTTCAACTGGATGTCTGAATTACATCAAATCAACTCTGATTCTCATGAAACTTCACAAATAGGACCTAAATAACATGAAAAACTTGTTTCGAGCTACGAAATAAAAATACGGGCCTGATATCATAAATTTCATATATTATTTCCTTTCTTTATTTCTTGAATTAACTAGCAGAACAATTTTCTTCATAAATTATTTTCTATGGCTAGGGACCTCAGAATTTATTTCCGGGCATACGCCAAGTCTATATTTTACTGTGGATCTCCCGGGATCTTCTAAACATAGATCCGGGTCCGTTTACTCAAAAGGTTGACCGAAGTCAACTAAAATCAAAGTTTAACTCTAGAAATTTCTATTTCTCGTATTTTCATGTAAAAGCTTTCCGGACTCATGCCTGAACTGCGCACACAAATTGAGGTAATTAAAATTAGTCTTTTTAAGTCTAATGAGTCTGGAATGGAGTATTAATCCATAAGATGACCCTTTGGGTCATCACAATTTCCCCCTCTTAAATAAATGTTCATCCTTGAACGGACATAGAAAATTCGGTTTGGAGTTAACTTCTCCGCCTATTCGTCTCGAACTCTAAAGTAGTTGTCTCAATGGCTGCTCTCTCTACTGCACCCGAACCGAAGGAAATTTCTTTATTTTTAGGTTATAACAATGAAGAAGGAATGTTATTCACACGTTGGGGAAATATTGGATAATCTCTTAGAAATAATCAATTGAGGCTCATTATATCCATAAAGAAGGCCAAGAAGAGTCCATTCCGAGGGGAAATGTGAATTTTGCTTTGAGGAATTCAAGAATCGAACATCCGTCAACCGGCTCCACGAGTATTTGTGATATCAAGAAAATGAGGATTTAGAGTCAACCGGCGTAATTGACTATGTAGTTGAAGTTGATCCTAGTCCGAAGAAAATAAAGGATACCAAAATTCCGGGAAGAATTGAATCTCGAATGTTTGACAGCCAATGTTCATGCATCAAAGATTTGGAGGCACTATCTCATGGTGTGCCGGGTGAGGTTTTCACAGATCCTTGCAGTCTTCGGTACTTATTAAAGCAAAATAATCTCAATCAGGGACAGGGGAGATGGTTGGAGTTACTCAAAGATTATGACATCACATTCCAAGCATTTCTCAACATCGGACATGTCTGGTGATATGGAAATTGAACTACATGATTCAAAAGAGAATACGAGGAGGAGGAACAAAATTCACACCATTTACAATTTGAAAGGAATAATACGGCAAATAACATTCCTCCCATGAAACCGAGAAGTGCATAGTGAAGAAGTTATAGTTCGACTTGTTCATCAACCTATCATTCTCACCGTTCGTTGTTATAATCTTGATTCCAAATTAGGTGGCCAATTTTTTATTTCTCAAGCGACGAGAAAATTGGTAAAATTAATTTATGTCTTGCCATGTCGTTAAATGTGGTACTTGGTGGTAGCGGCCCATTTTTTCTCAAATTATTAGTCGTTCTAACCATTAGGATTGTTTAGTGTAAGGATTCTTTTATCACTATTTCCTTATAATTCTATTATTACTGTTATCCTTATTATTATTATTATTATTATTATTATAAGATATTTATTATAAATATTATTTTATTCTTATTTTTTCTTATTTTAAAGAAAATCATTTTTTTTTGAAATGGAGTTCGCATTTGCGAACTGGGCAGTTCTGGGGAGGGGTTCGCATTTGCAAACTGGGTGTAACAAATGCGACACCTAAGGCTTAAAAGGGTTTTTGACGGTTCATTTGTAGAAAACTGAAACATTTAGTTTGGGACTCAAGGAACAAGACGATTTAGTTCTTCCCAACCTTCCAACTCTCAGTTCCTCCCTTCTAGGTGCAACAATCAGGTAAACTTGCTAAATCCGTGCATTTTATTCTTCCTCTTATTCTTCTTTTCAGTTATTTTTCCAAAACCTAGGGCTTGAAGTGTGTTCTTGTTTTTCTGTGCACAAACACTAGAAATCTCAAATTTCATGTTGTCATTTTCTTGGTGAGGTTGGTTGAGAGTGTTAGTCCAGCAATGTGGTAGGAAATTGGGAGAAATCTGAGTTCCCTTGATTGTTAGAATTAAGAGCAAAATTTTGTGCCAAAAGTTTGGAGTTTCTTTGCATTTCGTAATTATTTGTGATGTTTATTGCATGATTTAGTGTCTAGAGACTGTTTGGTGTGTTGTGGGGGTTTTTAGAAGTGGTTTCATGGAATAAGTTTCAAGATTAGGGACTATTCTAGGGCTGGGGACGACGGGTTCACATTTGTGAAGGAGAGTTCGCATGTGCGAACTATGACTGTGCTGACAGACATTGCAATTGCGATGTTTTTCTTGCAATTGCGACATCAGAGCGAAACTATTTGACTTTGAATTTGCGAAGAAATATGTCGCAAATTTGACATCAGAGAGCGAATATTTGCACATTTTGAAATTATTGAAATTTTTTCTATGTATGGTTTCAACTGTCCAATCACTCTTTTGATATCCAAGATTCATTTTGCAACATATTTCATGGCTATACTCCATTTTCATTTCAATGATTTGTTTTGCAGGCCCACATATTAAGAATGAGTTCCGACTCCACTGAATCCTTGCCCCGAAGTCCCATGGAACTTGAGGACAACTACGACCAACACAGATTCTTATCACGAGGGTGCCAGGAACGGTATTACAATGAGCTAATCACAAAGAAGCTATTCCCGGTGGTTGTCATCGACCCTAATTTTCGACCGGTACCTGTTGTGCACATCCGCCCAGGTTACGGGAGGATACTCGATCAAGTTTTGCTTCAGCTGGCTCGAAGCTACCGAATTTCATTCATTTAGCCCCTGAGTAAAGGCTTGTACGGCCCACTCATCGGAGACTGGTGGTAACTCTATTCGTTCCAACTGAAAGTGGGACACAAATTCCCTCAGTACCTCGTTCTCCCTTTGCTTGATTTTGAATACATCTGACTTCCTTGTTGCAACCTTTATGGCACCAACATGTGCCTTTACAAACGGGTCTGCCAACATGGCAAATGAATCAATAAAGTTTGGGGGCAGGTTATGGTACCACATCATGGCCCCCTCAGACAAAGTTTCCCAAATTTCTTCGGTAGTGCAAACTCGACCTCATCGTCATTCAAATCATTCCCCTTTATACCACAAGTATATGTGGGGATGTGCTTGTTGGGATCGGTGGTCCCGTTGTATTTAGGGATATCTGGCATCCGAAACTTTTTCGGAATAAGCTTCGAAGCTGCACTCAGGGGGAATGGTTTTTGTACAAACTTCTTCAAATCCAGTCCCTTCAAAACTAGCGGTGCTCCCGGTATCTGGTCGACCCTCGAGTTGTAGGTCTCCACTTTCTTATCGTTGTCCTAATCCTTTTTTCTCCCGACTCGATCCCCTTAGTGAGTTCCTCGAATATTTTCATGATGATGGGGTCAGTTCCTGACCCATTGTTGCTTGATCTCTCGGGGGTTGCTTCAATTCAAGGATTTGTTCCTGGTCCTGTCCGCTCGGAGTCTTTTGTTGACTCTGCAACTGAGCGATAACAACTTGTTGTGCTCTCAACATTTAAAAAATTAGTTGTAGACTGACTTCTCTTTCTTCTTGAGCATGTGTTCTATGTGCGTCAAGTTGGTCCCCTCGCGTACACTTCCTTCAATATCAGTTCTCATGTGGAAGTGCAAAGCAATGTGTGAACCAACAGCGACAGGGTTTTGTGCTGGTGCTACCCCAGGGTTAAGTGGTGGCACACCGGTCCCCGAAGCTGTTGCATTGTTTTCTCTATGGAATCTGAGGTCGTCGTTTTCATGTACTGGTGTGTTTGCTGAGTTAGACATATTTTAATCCTGAAATCAAAGAATCTTGGACAAGAAAAAGTGTGAAGAATGACGTGTGTTATCAGAAAACTAGCACTAAAATAATCACTATTATCTTTAGCCCCATGGTGGGCACCAAACTGTTTATCTCGAAAATAGTGATAACAATTATATTTGATTTGTAGTGCTAAAAATATGTGATTTATTCGAATACTAGTAAATAGACAAGAAATATTAAGTATGAATTAGAAGAAATGATGAACCAAACCAATGTTTTCAAAGGAATAGGGACATTGAGTTCGATAGCCTCGGGGTTCTCGAGGTGAGTTAAGAGCAGTAAATTTAGATAAATAAAGCTGAATAACAATTGTTGAGCATAGTAAACGAGAAAAGCAGAATAGAATATTCTATTGTAGTGGATATGATTCTTTTACAAATGATTGGGGTCCCCTTAATATAGGAAGGGAAAATCCTAATATGGTACATCTCTAATTATGACAAAGAATTCTATTGGTGCAACTGTATAACAACCTAGTACAGAATTGTACTAACTCATACAAATCTTATCCCACAAGTTACGCCCGATCCACGTGTCCTGAGAGATTCACGCTTTTCTTTGAGTGTCATCCAAATTGTACCGTCTCGAGGTAGACCTCCTACGGCCTTCGATTTGCTTCCCGAGGTGCGCACATTCTGGCCATACTTGATTCTTACTTCGGGTTTCCCGAACTCGAGCTCAGGGCATGATTAAGCCTTCGAAATCATGCGTCTATATATTAACTTTGATTAGAGTGAAAAAATATGAATCAAAGTACTTTTTAATTCCATTGTTTTGGACTTAGTAATTGTTTAGGATATGTCTGGCATGGAAGAACATAATTTCTAGAAAACGTTCTCCAATTTTTTCATATTTTGTTGACTTAAATAATTAAAAATTATTACTTTTCTCCAATTTACTGAAAATGACTTTCCCACTAACAGAAGGAAATATATTTCTGAAACTCTATTACAATCCTTCCTACCTCTACAGCCCTCCACAATTCACCCCCGATCCACCGTGTACACCCGCAAAATAGCTTGCCGCCATCTACCTACCCACCTTATATTTGATTTACCCCTTCCCCTCACCCCGGACCTCGACCCTACCTACCCCTAGCCTAACATTTCCCGTCCCAAGAACTAGTTGTCCCCCATCCACCTGTCTCATACCTGCTTACCCGACCTCCAACCGTAGATCGCACTCTCAGAACCCAAACTCCCGTCCGTGGACTATGATCACTAACCCTGTCCCCCAACACTAGACACCTGAACCACAACCTTGGACTCAACCCCTGTCCATGATACCGACCCCTAACCCTTGTCCCATAATTCCAGTCCTTGAATTTTGATTTTGACCCTCGAACACGGGCTTTGATCTCTAACCCATAACGTTAAACCTTGGACTAGACCCCAACCTTGACACTCCACCCCAACCACAACTATCGATCGTGGACCAGAAACCTGAACCCCAACCCTTATCCTCCATCTTTAGACCTCGGCTTCTAACCCTAAACCTCAAATACTAATCCTCAAACCTACAATCTCGAGCTTTAACCCTGAATCCTAGACCCGACCCTAACCCCTATCCCTCAAACCTAGACCTCGACCCTAGACCCTGAGCCTTAAATATCGAATTTTAAATCCTAAACCCTGAACCTCTACCTCGAACTAATGTTCATATGATCTTAACATCGATTGCCAGCCCACGATCCCAAACCCTAGGAAAGGTCAAGGTTATTTAGGAGCGACTTTGCACAACTTAGAGTAGACAAAAGCGTTATGAGGATCATAAGGTTCATGGTTTAGTGTTTAGAGAGGGTGAGAAGGTACTTCTGAGTTTCATTCCATGAAGGTGTGATGCATTTGATAAAAAGGGAAAGTTGAGTTAGAGGCTCATTGGCTCATTTGTAGTTTTGAAAAGAGTTTGAGAGGTGGATTATTACTTTCTTTGCCACTACGCTTATCCAGTACATTTGACAATTATTGTATTAGTATTTTGAGAGTTTAATGACCCAATCGGTCATTTTGAGTAATGACCTATGGTTTCCCTATTTAATACTTTACTTATGTATATTTGAGGTTATGTGACTTGCTAGGGTGGTTGATTTTATTTCAGGGATGTTTCAAAGTTAATTGGGATACTTAGTCCCATGATAAGAAGTTTAAGTTGTAAGAGTTAACCAGAGTTTGACATTTGTATGGACGACTAGGGTTTATAGTTTTGATGGTTCCAATAGTTTTGTATGGTTATTTTGGACTTAAGTGTTTGTCTGAATGTGGATTTGGAGGTCCGTAGATTTATTTGATGATTTTGGAAATATTTGGAAGGCTGGAAGATTGGAAGGATGATAGGTTTGACGGGGAGTTGACTTTGATGATATCAGGTTTGCAATTTCGTTTCAGGGGTTGGAATATCCCACTATGTTGTATGTGACTTGCGTGCAAAATTGGGGGTCATTCGGAGTAGTTTAGGATTGTTCGGCATAAGCTTTTAATTGTAAAATTTTGATTAGTTCCTTAGGCTTGAATTGAGGTGCAATTTGTCGTTTTGATGTTGTTCGGCGTGATCTAAGGCCTCGAGTATGTCCATATTATCTTTTGGGATTGGTTGGTATGCTTGAACGGGGTCCCAGGGGTGTTTCGGATTGAGTTCAGACCATTAGTGGAATTCGTTGTAATGCTGAACGTTTAAGCTTCTAGTGTTTTCGCATCTCCGAAGAGTTTGGCTGCAAATGCGGGAGCCGTAGGTGTGGCTTTTAGATCGTAAGAGCATACGGTAGCTGTGGAAGGCTGTGTCCCTAGATGCGGACCATGGATCACAGGTGCACAGCTGCAGGTGCGGCTAGTGGTCCGCAGAAGCGCACTCGTAGGTGCGAAAGAGTGATCTGCAGAAGCGTATGTTCGAGGATTAATGAGTTTCCGCATATGTGATGGATTTTTCCGCAAATGCAGTGCATGTGTGACTAAGTGGATTGTAGTTGTGTATCTTGGCTATGGACGGTTTTTGTAGTGCTTTTCATCACCATTGAATGAATAAGTTGTCTCTAATTAATTTTTGTGTTAGTTATTAATTAACAATTGATTATTTTTCAAGATTTAAAGGTGGGATTTGGGTCTTTTTCGACTACGTTATTAGAGAGTCATATTTGAAGATTTGAGGTTTGAGATCTGGTTGGAATTTGATGAGACATATATATCTGAACTCGTATCGGAACGGGTGTTTTGAATTTGTGAGTTTGGTCAGCGTCCGGGGTGCGTGCCTGAGGTTGGCTTTTTGGATTAACTTTGTGATTTTGGTACGGTTGGTATGTGATAGCTACATGGTATGGGTGGTGCACATCTGCGTGGCTGAGTCCATGTACGCGCACCTATGTTATTATTCATGCTCGAGGAAGTGTTTAGGCTATGATTTGCGTTAAAGTGGTTGCCAAGCTTTATGCTATGATGTTTCTCATATTTCTAATCCTCTTGTCAGCTATTTGAGCCATGTTTGAGGGTACATAGAGGTTAATCTCTTGATTGAGCCTGATAGTTGTTGTTTGAGATGCAATTACCTTATTCGAGCTAATGTATCGCACTTGCACATACACAAACCTTTGCATGTCACTTATACCAGTCCAAGAGTATGAAATTTGATGTTCGTTATCATGTATATGTTTAAATATCTTCTTTATATATGATATGGATTGGACTGGTAGCCCATGATCATGTCGAGCAGATTGTGATATTGTTTTCGTGACCAAGCCGGGAGGATTGTGATATTGTGACTGTAACCATACCGCGTGGATTGTGAAATTGTGTCTGCGACCATGTCGAGTGGATTGCATTAGAACATGTGTCCACGTTGGGCGGATTGTGTTATTTAGCCTATGACCGCATAGGGTGGATCCATGATATTGAGCCTGTGACCCTGGCAGACAGATTATGATTTTGAGCCAATGACCACGCTAGAGAGATTATGATTACTGCATGTGGCTATGTTGTGCAACGTGTGGATATGGATCCATCCGGCTAGGTTTACCCTCTCATGCTTCTTCTTGATGGTGCACACGCGGATTAGATGACTTCGAGAATGATTCGAGCATTTTATTCATTCGGATGTAGTGTGCAACGAAAAGGAATCTCTTGGCTGCTTCTTTGTATATTCATGTGCTGGTGAAGCACGAGTTTTCAGTTCATATATGTAGTGTATTGGAGATTAGAGAAAGGTGAATGAATATCGAGAAGGTGCCAATGAGTTAAAGATTCACATGTGGTATTTATGGATTTGCAGACTTGTGTATGTCTAGGGCTTGAGATCGGTAGTGGATGGTGTCTGGACTTTTCGTACTTCTATATCAATATTAACTATAAATGGATGCATTGGCGAGATGCTTGAAATGACTTCAGATTCGTACAAGTTCCATTGATAGCGATCAGTTTGTGCTGAGATACTTTTGGGTTTGGTAGTCTGCATGATTCGGTTGAGTTAGAGGAAATCAGTCCTAAGGATTTAATTATGTGTTAATAGGCTTCGAATAATAGACAATTGTTATGGACATAGTTCAGGCTTAATGTCTTCTATAGGTAGATGAGGTGGGTTTTGTTGTGATGTTCTCTCGGATTAGGTTAAGTAGGAAGTTTCTATTTGATGGGGTGTTTATCCTATCTGGGGTTCACAGTTGATTATGATATTTTTAGATTTACACTAGTTGCCATTGATAGTTTCAATGAGCTATACAGGATTGATATTTTCATGGGCAAGGTTGGAGTTTAGTTTAAAGGGAAGTTCATGAGTCTGAAGGCATGGACGATTTCAGGTGTTTAAGAGCATACTAGAACCATTTGATGTCACATGAGTTGAGTATGCAATTTAGGAGGGCAAATATTTTTTGACTTGCATATGCTTGGTTATTGTTACGGTGATCGCCTGGTTTGGACTACTGAGGTTCAGGTTTTTCTACATGACGATACAGACCAATGTGAGTATTTTCTGTAAGATGATTTTTTATGAGTGATGTATCAATCATTGTGTAGTGGAGTTTTGATCAGTTATTGAGGTTCCAGTATTCTTAAGGTTTGGAGATTGAATGTTCACATAGGTTGACTATTCCTTGATTGAGGACATTGAAGATATGATAAGAATTGGATAGCTGATGATATGTGTAGGTTACTATGGACTTCTGGAAGGTTGCCTACCTATTTGGGGATGATTGGAATTGATTTTGGGGCTATTTGTAGGCCTACTGAGACTGCGTATTCTATATCAGATCGAGTTTGCTTACTCTTACACAATTGTTACCGTAGGTATATCATCAGGCATAATGGATATTATTCGTGCCCTGGTCTATGTTATATGCTTCTCTCTTATACTATGATGTGTTGTATGGCTACTTGATTATTGCACGCATGTTGAAATGCAGTTTAGGCCATGTGGTGATATATGAGCTAGATGGATCTTATGATGTTGATTCACTTATTTCTTCCTATCCGTGCTCGCCCTTTTCCCTTATTGAATTATGCCTAGTCACCTTCCCACATTTATACGTGTCCACTCTATCATGTTTGATGTTGATGCACATGTACTTAGTGAGAACGTGCATTATAGTTCGATGTGTATCCCTATGTGGATTGATATGTTTGGGATCAGGTTATGCGCCGCAATGGAATTATGTGGGATACCCTTTTTTGTGTTTATTTCATGTGTTTTATTTTCTCTTTATGGAATGAGTTCATGAAATAATGCTTTTGTTGTCATATCAGTTGTACTTGTTAGATAGTCCTTGTACCTTTTCTCTTTCCATTTCTTGATATATCCGAGCTATTACTTATTTGTGAGGTTCCATATGGCTATTGGTGTGACATTCCGGTTGGGCTGCTATATTGGATGAGACGAGGTTTTTGGACTTGGTATTTGCACTATCTATTGGGGTACGGAATGCGTGGAAGAATAATACCATATTTTTTCTCAAAATTTGCAATGCTCCTTGTCAGACGATAGAACTCCACGACTTGTTGATGGGTGAGTGGATATGACTTTCCAGATGTTTCTTTCATCATTGGCAGAGTACGAAGAACTGGAACAAGATTTTATTTGAAATGAGGTTTGTTACCGGTAACGGGTTTGCTAATAGGCAACATATGTGGACAAAGATATTGCTATGGGCATATAAGCGATGGGCTACAATTTGTGCTTATATCTCTTGAATATATTTATGATTTGTTGCATCTGGTTGAGATTGATACAGTGTGTGTATGTATGAATTGTATCATAGAAGCACTCCTGGATGTAGAAACTTGGTTATTAAGCTTATCAGTTAAGGTTAAAGGAATAATATTTAGTCAAGATTTTGTCGATGGGATTTTATGGATTGAGGCGATGTGATATAACACATGAGTAAGTGTATGACGGGTTTATACAGTGATTTTGTGGCTTTGAAATGACTCTTGGCATGTTCGAGGGCAAACATATGTTTATGTAGGGGAAAATGTAATGACCCGATTGGTCGGTTTGAGCTTTAGCGTTTCATTTGGTGGTTTGAGACTTTGTGTAGCTTCAAATGATGTATTATTACTTGTGTGTGTGGTCAGGTTTAGTTTTGGGGTGGCTCAGATCTATTTAAAAGAATAACTCTCGATTTGGAAGCTTTAAGTTAGAAGAGTTGACAAAGGTATGATATTTGGGTCAATGGATTCATAATCGAGATTTTGTGATTCCAATAGATTCGTATGATGATTTTTGAGTTGTATGTGTATTGGAATTCAATTTTGGAGGTTCCTACAAGTATCCGACAATATTTGTCGAAAGTTGCTCATTTGAAAAACTCAATGAGATCATAAGTTTCACCAAGAGTTGACTATGATGTTGTTGAACTCCAATTGGTGTTCCGAGAGATTAGATAGGTCAATATAGTTGAATTGAACTTGCGTAAAAAAATTTCAGGTAACACGAAGTGTTTAAGTGTGATTTGGACACTCTTTTGAAAGAATGAAGATTTAACAATTTAAGAGAATTATATTCAGTTTGAGCCTCGATTTTTTATTGTGATGTTCCCATGGGTGTTTTGAGTCTTTGGATAGGATTTATTTATGTATTTATACTTTTTTGTATGATTGGATGGGGTCTTGAGGGGCTCAGATGTGCTTTGAATCATTGGTTGAGAAAGTAGCTAAATTAAAGATTTTGAGTTTGACCATGGTCAATATCAAGTCAAGATGACCTCTTTCCGGTGTTTTGAGTGCAGAGCATGTTCGTAGTGTGTTTTAATAACCCCAAATGGTCATTTTGCATATTGTAACCATATTCCCTTGTTTATTGCTTATTCTACTTTCAATTATGTTTATGTGACTTGCTGGGATGATTGGTTAGGCTTTGGGGATGTTTCGGAGTGAATTGGGACATTTAGACCCAAGGTTGGAAGCTTAAGTTGGAAGATTTGACAGGAGTTTGACTTTTATGTAAAACACTTAGGAATTGAGTTTTGATGGTTCTGATAGCTTCATATGATAATTTTGGACTTAGGCATATGTCCAGATATTGATTTGGAGGTCTTATGTTGGTTTGAGGCTTTTTGGCAAAAATTGGGAAGTTCAGAGGTTTGACTGAGAGTTAACTTTTGATATTGGTTTTGGATTTCTAAGAGTTAGAACAAGTCTGTTGCATCATTTATGACTAGTGTTGTCACGGCCCAAACTAATGGGCCGCGACGGGCACCCGATACCTTACTCTACCGAGTACCAACATAACATATCATACAATTGTAGATAACTGAGTTGGAAGGCTTCCATGAGATAAGTAGAATACAATGTGCGATACCAACTTATACATAAGACATACGGGCCTATAAGACCAAATATCCACTCGTATACTGAACATAGGCCGACAAGGCCATACAATCTTTTATGTCCATGAAATCTGTCAACAAGCCTCTAAGAATAAATAATTTTCATAAAGGCCAGGACAGAATCCCGCTGTAAAACGTTACACGTCTAAATCATACTAACCAAACGAGCAACTCTGAAGCAAATAGAGTGCACCAGCATCTTCTGCTGAGTTGATAGCCTACTTGAAGGGCTCTCGATCTATCTATCCGGACCTGCAGACATGAAACGCAGCATTCCCAGGAAAAAGGGACGTTAGTACGAATAATGTACCTAGTATGTAAGGCACATAAATAAGTACATAACAGACATGGAAGAAATATAGAGTAAATGACCCAACTTGTAAGTCTGGATAAGTACTTTTCACTGTCTTCCTAGTGGGACTCTCTTGTATGTCCGTAACACTTACATTTAGTTACCCCAACTTCTATCTGAATATCCCTCAAGGGTCGCGATGCCATATCTATCTGCGAGACTGAATTTCCCCACGTTGGGGTTCACTATGTTTATCTTGCATGATTTGTTGATTTGTTTGTATCCTCTTGTCTAGCCATAACTAAGCTCTACCTGAGTCAACTACTAACTACTTGTTGGCCTATTCTCATATCAATACTCCGCATAATCTTTCTTGTGATATTTCCTTTGTCTTAACTTACATATCTCACTGGCTCCTTATTTATCAATAACATCTCAGGCAGGAACCCTTACTTTCTTTTCTTGACGTCGTGCTTGCATAATGTCCTAGAATGGTGTCATATCTGTAGGATTTGGACAAGTGAAATCTTATCCCATTCTCAGTCTTATCGCATTCTTCTTTTATTATTTCACAGTTACTATAAGCACTTAATTCTGACTTAATGCTACATCACTCCATATCCCAACCTTTAGGTGAGTACTATGGAGCTACAACGAACTGCCTATAGATGTTTTTTCCTCTTTAACCTTGGCGTCTTTTCACATCACCGATAACCCTCACTCGCCTTGTGGTAATCCTTTTGTACCAAGGATAACAAATTTCCTTACTCACAAGGGAAACACCTAATGTAATTGGCACCTACAGTCTTTTAAGCTTAACTTTCCTCACATTGCCTATTCTTAGGGAAGCGTCTTCCTAAATAACCATTCTCTAAATTCCTCTTGAATCTTCTTCTATGGTCCATCCTATTATCGCTGGAACCCAATCTGAAATTCTCACGATGCTAACTATCATCAACTGAGTTAGCGCCTAATTCATGTTTAGTTTATCTTGCTCACCAGCCAATACTGATTTCTATTACTCTAGGGATTAACTCTCCCTTCTGGTAGTCGCGTTGGAGTCATGAGCTTATTTCTCGAAATGAGGATATAAATTTATGGCCTATACTCTTTTGTCATCTCAAGGCCTGGCTCCTCTCGAATTTTCCTTCACTTGACTATATATCCTATAATATCGTCATTTCTTTTCTACTGTTGTCATCCATGCATCACATCTTACTCATAATTCTTCATTAACTATCTTCTCATTTCCTGCTAACATTTTTGTCTAACAGTTTATTTTGAAAATTTCAACAGGACATTCCTTTGCTTTTAGCTCCCCTTGCTCCATCTACTGGCTCTTCAGGTTGACTAACATTCTTTCTTTACTAGGGACGGGAGCCATACTAAGGTAACATTTATCTGTTCAAGGCTTCCAGTGCCTATCTTTATAGTACTCATATCTAGCTGTATTATTTCGGAGTGTACCATCTGGTGTCTCGCAAGGAGATTTTGTTAGCACATTTACAATATCCTTGGGAAATTTCAACTAATGCAAACAATCCAACCATCATTTTGGATTACTCTAACCCTAGCCGGTTCCTGATATTTGTCCTTCTACTAACTATTTATGTTAGCTCCAATAGAGCAATATTGAGATGGGTTTGACTAACTGTACATACCTCTGTTACAATTGAAGGTATCTCAAAATGCTTATATTTCTCTGCTTGAATTGTAAATACTATTAATCTTCATTAACTTGGTACCTCGTACCCTTCTTCACCTTGCTTCTTTTACTTGTTGAAACTTGTGTCTACCTTCCAATTCTCTTATTCCTTTGTACCGTAAGTGTGGATAGGAATTCTTGCCTTAGGGATCCTTATCAAGAAACTTACACGTCTTAGTACACACATGATCTGCCGAATACCTCAAATTTATCCCTCATAAGCATGATGAAAAGAAAATCGAGTTCCTCTGACTCAACTCTTCCACATCTATATCTCTTTTTAATTGCCTTCTGGGATGTAGGCATCGTCCTATTATGAATAAGATAGAGTTAGGAAATTGAGTTCGTACAATTGAGCTCTATGACACGATCTAGAGTAAGATGTAAGAGTGACAATCCTAAACATGCAGCCTCCTGCTTATAACTGTGGTGCACGACACACCCATAAACAAGACTCTACTAGACATGACTTGTAGACTCCCTAGGACAGAACTATGCTCTGATACCACTTTTGTCACGACCCAAATCGATGGCCCGCGACAGGCACCCGGCACCTTACTCTATCGAGTACCAACATAACGTATCATACTATCGTACTTAATTGAGCTGGAACACTGCCGTGAGATAAGTAGAATACAACGTGTGATACCAACTTATATATAAGACATATGGGCCTATAAGACCAAATATCCACTCGTATATTAAACATAGGCTGACAAGGCCATCCAATCTTTTACGTACATGAAATCTGTCTACAAGCCTCTAAGAATACATACTTTTCATAAAGGACAGGACAGAGTCCCGCCATAAAACAATACACGTCTAAATCATACTAACCAAACGAGCAACTCCTAATCAAATGGAGCGCACCAGCATCTTCTGCTGAGCTGATAGCCTACTTGAAGGGCTCTCGATCTGTCTATGGGGACCTGCGGGCATGACACGTAGCGTCGCCAGGGAAAAGGGACGTCAGTATGAATAATGTATCGAGTATATAAGGCACATAAATAAGTACATAACGGACATGGAAGATATATAGAGTAAATGACCTAACCTGTAAGTCTGGATAACTCTATAAATCATGAAATAATTATAGCTTAATGCATATGCGTATGGATGACATATAGTTAATAGGTACATGTTTCTTAACATCATCAGGCTTCTGAGGACATCCCATCATATCATCTCGGCCACTGTGTGAAAAATCATCAACATATGCCAGCTGATCAGGTGGTGGTGCGTATATAACGCCATAACCTTTTCCCATATTCCATGTAAATATAATATACATATATACGCGTATATAACGCCATATGGTCTTGGGTCAATGTACATGTACAAATAAATGAAATGCAGAAGAAATATGTTAATAAGAATTTCTCGGAATGCCATTAAAATCAGTATGCCTTTGGGATAAACTTGATTAAATACGTATTTTTCTGAGACCCATGAACACAAGATATAATAATAATTCACATGAGGAATCAAGAATATAGATACCCCTAGTATTTATATGAATAGATTCTTTTATGAAAGTTGCGTATTTTGCTCGTTTCATTTGTGTTATTTGGATCATGCCAAAAATAAAGAAGGGATAGCCTTAACATACCTGAACCAATTCTCTATTGCAAAAACATGTAACGGCGCAGCAAAGTAGGGAAAAATCCGTATGATATTCTTGAGAAAGATTATACCAGGCTTTCTTTAAATTATCATATCACGTTGGACCTTGTAGCATTTCAAATAATTTCACGTTTGACATTGTAGCATTTCGGAGAGTTTTCACGTTTGGGCATTGTATCATTTCAGAGAGTTTCCACGTTTGGACATTGTATCATTTCAGAGAGTTTTCACGTTTGGACATTGTAAAAATTCAGAGAGTCTCACATTTGGACATTGTAATATTTCATGTTGGACATTGCTATTTTTCTTTAATGATGTAGAAAGATGGTTCTTTTGTCTCAAAGAGAGTGGACCCCACCTTGTATGGTGACTAAGCCAACTAAGCTCACTCATTTGCCACCTTAAAGTGTGACTTATGAGTCACCTATTACCTACTCCTTTGGCTGCCACATTAATGCATTTTAAGCTTATCCATAATTTTAATAATTATCAGTCTCTTAATTAACTTGTTAATCTCCCACTAACAAATAATTATCCGATTATCCACATAATCAAGAATTATCTCAAGTTACTCAAACTACTAGTCACTTTTAACATACTTTATACTTCTTGCTATCATGGACACGTGCTACCTTGTATGGTACTAGTCCATAAATATCAGGTATTAACATTCGGCCCGTATTTTATTCCAACATGCCAAATTTGGACGAAAATTCATTTTCTTTGACTTGCTTCCCCTCTGACTTTCACGAATTTACTCATCACTTGTTTGAAATAGCATAATCCTTATAATCTCCAAATAATCTCTTCGTTGGACTGATGTCAATTACATTATTAAATATTCAGCGTACAATACTACATGGTGCAACATCATCGTAATTTAATACAGTGAAGCGTAACATCATCGTAATGTAATACTGCAGGACGTAATATTCTAGGGCGTAACAAGTGCAAAAAATTTGATGTCAATCGGAGTTGGTTTGATATTATTTGGAATTAGTTTTAGAAGTTGGAAATGCATTATTTCATTAGGCTTAAATTGGGGTCCGTTTCACGATTTTGATGTTGTTGATGTGATTTGATGCTTTTACTAAGTTTGTATTGTGATTTAGGACTTATTGGTGTATTTGCATGGGGTCCTAGGGACCTCGGGAGTATTTTTAGATGGTTATCAGTTCTTCTTTTTACTTGGTGTAATTACTAAAGCTTTTGGCTTCTGGTGTCTTCGCACCTGCCGAGGGTATGGCTGCACATGCGGCACCGCTTGTGCGACGAGTTGTGCACAATAGCGAAATGATGCGGAGACTGGGAGGACTGCATATGCACGTGTATTTCCATAGAAGCGGAAGCACTTCTGCGATAAGAGGACCGCATGTGTGGAGTTAGATTTGTTGGGCCTTTGACGCAGATGAGATAGGGGATCTGCATGTGCGTATGCATACTAGAGGGAGAGAGACCGTAGAAGCGGTCTCGCAGGTGCAGAGCTTTGACCGCAGGTATGCTAGGTCAGGAGGTTAATGAGATTTTGCACCTATGATGGTTGAGTCTGAATGTGTGACTCTTAGGGCTGCAGATGCGGGATCGCTGTGCAAGATCTTTTATGACGAGGGTTGTTCTTTTCTTCTCATTTTTGGGATTTTGTGTCACGACCTGACTTGGACGATCATGACTAGCACCCGGCCATACTTGCCGAGCACCAACGTACATTTTATCTGACCTTATTTATCATCTTTAAGGGACGACGAGATCAATATAAATGGTAGATATGGGTCATGAACAATCAAAATTAAAAGATAATGGTATGAACATACATCACATGGGATGACAAGACACTTAAGAAACTACATATAAGATACGAGCTACAACGCTGCGATGAAAGACTATACAACAAAAATTAGCCAACAAGGCGTACCAAACTATACATGAGTCAACACTTGTCTATGAGCCTCTAAAGGAGCATAAGTGATGCAACACCTGTCTATGGGCCCCGACATACCCATAATATCTATAACAAAAATACGTACCAAGACCACGACAAGTCCGGAGTAGGGATCTTTCCAATAACCACTGGACTGGGAACCCTACAGTGGTGGGGGAGCTGCGTCTACCTATCTATCAGGACCTGCAGCACGACATGCAGCGCATCCACAAATAAAAAGGGCATCAGTATGAATAAAGTACTGAGTATGTAAGGCGGGAAAGCATAAGTAAGAACAGTAATGTAAACAGGGATAGAGTATATACAACCTCTAACATCTGGGTACATATGAGGGCTACTAACATGAAATGCGTGATACATACATATATATATATACATAAACTTTTAAAACATACGCCTCTGTGGGCAACATCGTCATCATATCGTACCCGGCCGTAATAGGCACGGTAAAACGTACCCAACCACGTGGAGCTCGGTAAAATCCAACTGATCATTGGTTGCACAATAGGTTTCGTATCCGACCGACTATAGCGTGCCTCGGTAGAGTAAAATAGATACATATATATATATATATACATATATATATATATATACATATATATATATATATATATATATATATATATATATATATATATATAATGCATGTAGGACTCATTGGAATCATATTCTGAACCTTTCGGAGTGACGAAAGGTCGATATTCTCCGTACACGTTATTAGGTCTAACTCTTCATCAAGAATCTTATAAGAATTAGGAAGTACCAACAACATTGATAACATAAGAATAAGAGAAGCAACCTCAACATCAATTCTTCCATGAGAAGGGAAACAATGTAAGTACTGCTAGCTTCTAAGAGTAGAGTATCTTTGGAAGCTCGTTCATTGCATTATGTATAATTGGATTTGTGCAAAAGAAGGAAAAGGATAGCCTCACATGCCTTGTATACATACTGCCCAACCTCAAACTATTCAAATGTCACGACTCCTTAATCTACAATAAGAGAAACGATACTATCATTATCGTTTAAGCGTCGTAACTATTATGTATCGACCATAACATATTTTACGATGAAACGGACAGTACCTCCACTATATACATGACTTCAAAAAAGTCAAAACAATCACCAAACAGCCCAACACACCACAATCTCTTCATACACAAAACGACCGTCGTAGTAGTGTCAAACGACCCGGAAATGTTATGACGAACGACCAGCACACCACCCTACATCTATATGATGCTTCTCCACACCTTTCCTCTTCCAAAATTCCACAAAACAGTAGTAAAACACGCAGCCCAACAGCAACACAAAACAGTCCACAAAACAGTCCGCCATAAGTGAATAACTCGAACTCACGACATCCGATCACTGTCCCGTGAGTTCTTACAAGTATAGAACGAATTACCATGAATTACAGCAGAAAAAATGGATGAAAGAGAGAAGTAAAATTACCTTACTTGTTGGATAACTCAGCCCTTATCTTGGTTCTTCAAACTCTAGGTGTTACCCCCAATTAGAACTTGAAAGAGAGAGAAAATCAATTAGAGTTTGTGGATAATTTTTGGGAGGAAGTTTGCAGGGGTTTAGGTATGGTTATTCGTGATATATTATGAGGGTTATATTGCAGGAGATAATCCTTTAAATTAGCTCTTTGGCTGACCTAAAATTTCCTCTTTTTGGGCTCTTATTTAACCAAGTAGGTGACACACCTACTATTCACCTAGCAGTCTGTGCAGTCTTACAACAATACATATATCTCTCTACTTCGATGTAGTATTGATAAACGGTTTAATCCGTTGGAAACTAGACTCATAGATATTCAATTTGGTGGGAACTTCACCCAATAATTCCAAGTAAATTGGGAGAAAAGATTATTAACATTTTACCTAAAGTTTAAATAAAGTTATGAACATAAGTTGCGACAACTTTTGTCGACTTTTATTTCATAACTCGTTTGACTTCAAGACTTATGATACAGATAACATATGATTCAAATACCTTAAAATACGATGTCTTGAAAATATTAATCACCCCTAGGTTTACCCAAAAATACGGGTTACAATTTCCTTGATTCGTTTAACTTCTAATACTTGTTAATCATCCTTATACACTCTTGTATCATTTAATACCAATAGTATTAACTTCTTATCATCTCAAAGATAATCTCTTCTCAAATTTACGTCGACTAACTTATGGAATGAACCAATGTACGTGAATATGGGTTGTAGCACCCTCCCCCCCCCCCCCCNCAAGAAACATACGTCCTCGAATGTAAGGGTTTATGGGGAGCCTAACTTATCGTGGATTCCAGTGGAAATTTTCGGCCAAGTTTCCCCTATAAAATGGATACTAGCCAAACTTGCAAGCAGTTAAACCCAACATATTGTCTCAGAAGGCTATACCAAGCATTATGGATATTTAGATTATTTGTATATCACCATTTTTATTAAGGAAGAGTATTCCCAAGCTACTACTTACCTCATAGAGTCATTTCACCTTATAATGCGTCATGCGTCCCCCCGGCATCCTCGTTATCTTGAATCTGGAACAAGTACAGGTATTTAGACTTCATCTCCTCTTCTGCCTCCCATGTAATTTCTTCACTGTTCTTGTTCCTCCACAATACTTTGACGGAAGCTACATCCTTTTTTCTCAGCTTGCGAACTTGTCGATCTAATATAGCCACTGGCACTTCTTCATATGATAGATCCTCTGTAACTTGTACATATTTGATAGGGACGACGGAGGAGGGTCTCCAATACATTTTCTCAACATAGATACATGGAATACCAGGTGGACAAATTCCAATTCGGATGGCAATTCTAACTCATAAGCAACTTGTTCAATTCGTCGAAGAATTTTGCAAGGACCGATATACCGCGGACTCAGCTTACCCTTATTGCCAAAATGCATACACCCTTCATTGGCGAGATCCTCAGGAAAACCCAATCACCAACCTCAAACTCTAGATCACGACGTTGGACATCAGAATAAGACTTTTTCCTGCTTTGCGCCGTCCTCAGCCGCTTTTGTATCAGTTTCACCTTCTCAATGGCTTGGTGAATCAAACCTAGCCCATATAGTTCTGTTTCACCGAGTTCGAACCATCCAAGTGGTAATCTACATCTCCCCCCGTATAGTTCTTCATACTGGGCCATTTTAATACTGGAATGATAGCTATTATTGTAGGAAAATTCTATGAGTGAAAGATGGTCATCCCAATTCCCCTTGAAATCCAGAACACATGCTCGTAGCATATCTTCTAGTGTCCGAATGGTACGTTTAGCCTATCCGTCAGTTTGTGGATGGAATGCAGTGATGAGATTCACTTGGCACCCTGGAGTTGGTCAAATAGGTCGTCAATCCTTGGAAGTGGGTAATTGTTCTTTACATTAAACTTATTCAACAGTTTATAATCAATACACATCCTTAGTGACCCGTCTTTCTTCCGCACAAACATGACTGGCGCACCCCAAGGTGAAGTGCTAGGCCTAATAAAGCCCTTATCTAGTAAGTCCTTCAACTGCACCTTCAACTCTTGCAACTCTGTCGGGGCCATACTGTATGGGGGAATAGATATGGGTTGAGTGTCAGGCAACACATCAATGCTAAACTCAATCTCCCTTTCAGGGGGAAGGCCTGGGAGTTCTTCTGGGAAAACATCTGGAAATTCATTGACCACGGGGATTAATTGTAGAGTAGGAGGTTTTGCCTCTGCATTCCTAACCCTAACGATATCATAAATGTAACCTTTTGAGATCATCTTCCTTGCCTTAAGATAGGAAATAAACCTAACCATCTTCGTATGACAATCAACATTTGCATAACATGAGGCCAACTAGTCCATTCCCATTATCACATCGAAATCAACCATTTCTAATTCAAATAAATTCGCCGAGGTTTGATGACTACAAATCATTACCGTGCAACCTCTATATATCCTTCTAGCAATCACAGAATCTCCTATAGGAGTAGATACTGCAAGTGGTTTGCTTATCAATTCAGGTTCAACGCCAAACTTATTAGCCACAAAGGGTGTAACGTATGATAATGTAGATCCTGGATCAATCAACACATATACATCGTAAGAAAACACGAAAAATATACCTGTAACAACATCCTGAGACGACTCGAGATACTGTCAACCTACTAGAGCATAGGTTTGATTTTGTGCACCACTCGAACTCGGCACTGCACCTCTACCTCTACCACGACCTGTCAGCTACTGAAAACCCCACTCTGGAGGTCGAACTGATGAGGAAGAACAAGGCACAGATCTAGTTGGCTGAGCACCACCACCCTCTCTGTTAGGAAAATCCCGCATCATATGGTCATTTTGTCCAGAATAATAGCACGCATCATAACCTCGACAACACAATCCAAAGTGGGCCTTGCCGTACTGATCACAACGGGGTGTAGGGGGTCTCGTCTGACTAGTATACCTATGATATTGCGAGCATGATGCGCGCGAACACTGACCTAGACCAGAATACGTAAATTGATCATACCGAGGCCTCTGAAACTATGGACGAGAAATAGCTACAGGTGGCGTTGAACTCCTCAGATACTGGGGCCTAACACTACCTCTAACGTTATGAGAAGACCCTACAAATATCGCTCGCTTATGCTGGCCCCTATCCTGCTTCTTATCTTCCCTTTGTTGGCGCTTACGATCCTCTAAGGTCTGGGCATAAGCCTGTCGTGCACTCATTTATCAGATGTGGTCCCAACCCGTTCACGAATATATGCACCCTATCACTCATCTCGGCCACCATATGGGGAGCATACCTTGCTAAAGAATCAAACTGCATACTATACTCTCGCACACTCGTATTACCTTGTCTAAGGTTCAAGAACTTATCAGCTCTAGATCGTCATATCTGAACTGGAAAATAGTGACAAAGAAAGGCCTCAGAAAATTCCTTCCACACAGCTGGAGGGGCGTTCAAACCCCTGGATCTCTCCCAACTATAATACCAGAAAATCGCTAAATATCGTAATCGATAAGAAGCCAATTGTATTGCCTCTGTATCTATAGCATGTATAACCCACAGTTATGATGATCTGCTAAATACTGGAGGGTCAAGATTAATATGATCAAGAACAATTGCACTATCTGATTTATCAACAACACCGATATTCTGCCTCTGAGCCTAAGCACCTACCAAGCTAGTCAACAACTGCACCGCATCCGCATATCCTGGTCTGTAGGTCTAGACGGAGGAACTGCTGGTTGTGGGTGCCTCCTAATATCCTCTAGATGAGACGGAGTAGATGAGGTATGAGACGGAATCTCACTCTAAGCCTCACTTTGACCTGCTCTGGCTTGAGGCACCTGGCCGGTACCCTCTCCCACAGCTATATCAAGTGGTCTACTAATTGCTTGTTTCCTAGTGGAAGGCATCGCTGAAAGAACACAAGGTTAATGTTAGATACGAACACTAAACACTCAACTCTACGCACGATCTAGATTCAGGAAGAAACCCTAGATATCATGTAGTTTCCTGATTATAAATATCGCGCACTACATATCCATAATAAAGACTCTACTAGAAACGCTCATAGACAACCCCTAGGACAGATCTGCTCTGATACCAAGTTTGTCAAGACCCAAACTGGAGGATCCTGACTAGCACCGGGCCATACCTGCCGAGCACCAACGAACATTTTATCTAGCCTTCTTTATTAGCTTTAAGGGTTGACGAGATCAATATAAATGGTAGATATGGATCATGAAAAATCAACAATGAAAGATAATGGCATGAACATACATCACATGGGATGACAAGACTGCTAAGAAACTACATATAAGGTACGAGCTACAATGTTGCTATGAAATACTATACAACAAAAATCAGCCAACAAGGCATACCAAACTATACATGAGTCGACACCTGTCTATGAGCCTCTAAATGAGCTTAAGTGATGCAACACATGTCTATGGGCCCCGACATACCCATAATATCTATAAAAAAATGCATACCAAGAGCACGACAAGTTTGGAGAAGGGATCTTGCCAATAAACACTGAACTGGAAAGCCTACTGTGGTGGGGGAGATGCGTCTACTTGTCTATCAAGACATGCAGCACGACATGCAGCGTCCACAAATAAAAAGGACATCAATACGAATAAAGTACTGAGTTTATAAGGCAGGAAAGCATAAGTAAGAACAGTAATGTAAACAGTGATATAGTATATACAACCTCTAACATCTGAATACCTCTGAAGGCTACTGACATGAAATGCATGATACTTACATATATATACATAAACTTTTAAAAAATACGCCTCTGTGGGAAATTTCATCATCATATCGTACCCGGTCATAATAGGCTCGATAAAACATACCCGTCTATTTAGAGCTCGGTAAAACCCAACTGATTATTGGTTGCACAATAGGTGTCGTACCCGGCCGACTATAGCACAGCTCTGTAAAGTAAAATATATTTAGGACTCATTGGAATCATATTAGGAACCTTTCGGAGTGACGTAAGGTCGATATTCCCCGTACACATTTTTAGGACTAACTCTTCATCAAGAATCTTATAATAATTAGGAAGTACAAAAAACATTGATAACATAAGAATAAGAGAAGAAACCTCAACATCAATTGTTCCATAACAAGGGAAACAATGTAAGTACTGCTAGCATCTAATAGTAGAGTATCATTGGAAGCTCGTTCATTGCATTATGGATAATCACAGTCATGCTAAAGAACGAAATGAAAAGCCTCACATACCTTGTATATATACTGCCCAACCTCAAGCTATGCAAATGTAGCGACTCTTTAATCTACAATAAGAGAAATGATACTATCATTATCGTTTAAGAGTCGTAACTATTATTTATCGACCATAAATTATTATACGATTAAACGGATAGAACCTATATTATATATATGACTTCACACGAGTCAAAACAATCACTAAACATCCCAACACACCATAAGCTCTTCATACACAAAACGACCATCGTAGTAGTGTCAAACGACCTTGAAATGTTACGACGAATGACCAGCCCACCACCCTACATCTATATGGTGTTTCTCCACATACTTCCTCCTCCAAAACTCCACAAAACAGTAGTAAAACATGCAGCCCAAGAGCAACACAAAACAGTCCAAACAGTCCGCTATAAGTGAATAACTCGAAATCACGGCTTCCGATCACCGTCCAGTGAGTTCGTACAATTATGGAACGAATTACCATGAATTTACAGCAGAAAAAATTGATGAAAGAGATCAGTAAAATTACCTTTCTTGTTGCATAACTCAGCCCTAATCTTGGTTCTTAAAACTCTAGGTTTTACCCCCAATTAGAACTCGAAAGAGAGAAAAAATCAATTAGGGTTTGTGGATAATTTTTGGGAGGAAGTTTGCAGGAGTTTAGGTCTGGTTATTTTTGATATATAATGAGAGTTATATTTCAGGAGATAAGCCTTTAAATGGGCTCTTTGACCGACCCGTAATTGCCTCTTTTTGGGCTCTCATTTAAGCAAGTAGGTGACACACCTACTTGTCACCTAGCAGCATGTGTAGTCTCGCAAAAATACATATATCTTTCTACTCCGATGTCGCATTGATAAACGGTTTAGTTCATTGGAAACTAGACTCATATATCTTAAGTTTGGTGGGTAGATCACCCTGTAATTCCAAGTTAATTGGGAGAAAAGATTGATAACATTTTTCCTAAAATTTAAATAAAATTATGAACATAAGTTGCAACGACTTTTGTCGACTTTTGTTTCATAACTTTTTTGAATTCAAGAATTACGATACGGATTTTATATGATTCAAATACCTTATAACACGACCTCCTGAGTATATTAAGCACCCATAGGTTTACCAAAATATACGGGTTACAACATCCTTGATTTGTTTAACTTCTAAAACTTGTTAATCACCCTTATACACTCTTGTATCATTTAAGACCAATAGGATTAACCTCTTATCATCTCAAAGATAATCTCTTCTGAGATTTACGTCGACTAACTTATGGCATAAACCAACGTACGTGAATATGGGTTGTAACATTTCGGAGTTGGGACTAGGGCAATTTTTGGAGAGTTTTTCACCAATAATTAAGAGGTAACCTTTGTCAATAAATATTGAATACTAAATTATAATTACACTTAATTTTCATGAATCTAAGATAGAATTAGGGGATTTTTGTACTATATTATTAGTGAGTGAAATTTGAGGATTTGAGGGTCGATTTGTGGTTAGAATTGGATGATTTTGTTTATGGTTAGCCTCATAATTGAATGAGTGTTCAAAATTTGTGAATTTTATCGGGTTTCGAGGCGTGAGACTTGGGTTGACTTTTTACTTGAGTTAAAGATCTTAGATTTATCTTTTGAAATAACTTCCTATGGTTTTCTTGATGGCATTGCGTTATTTTAACTACATTTGGATCGTTCGGAGGTTAATTCGTGAGGGAAAGGCTTCTTAGAGTACTGATTTAGCTCGCTTGAGGTAAGTATCTCACCTAAACTTGGTTGAGGCACTAGTTGCCGGAATTATTTTCGTAACTATGTGCTATGGGTGCACATATGTGTGGGGTTTTAGCCTATGTGTGAGCACCAGGTTATTTATCGATGTTCAGGGTAGTGCTTAGGTTGTGATATGCCTAAAGTTGACTGTTAAGATTTAAGCTATAATTTTTCTCATATTTTTAACCTTGTTGTAAAATATTTGATCCATGTTTGAGGCTACATAGAGAATAAATCCCTTAATGAACTTGATAAATGTTAATTCTATGATGAACTTGCCAATTAGAGCTATGATAGTACACTTTGCACATACCTACACTTTAGCATGTCATATATACCAGTCCAAGAGCATGAGGTGTGATACTCATACATCATATACACCTATTCTTGTATATTTGCTTCTGTGTGATACGATTTGGACCGGATGCGTGTGATCACGTAGGGCGGATTGTGTTGTTATACCTGTGACCACGCTAGTCGGATTGTGATGTTATGCCAGAGACCACGTCGGTCGGATTGTGTTGTTATGCCTATGAAAACGCTGGGAGGATTGTGTTGTTATGCATGTGACCACGTCGGGTGGATTGTGTTATGATCCCTTTGACCAACTCGGGTGGATTGTGATTGTTTACCTTGAAATGATAATTATAATTATATTTGATTATGTGGTTCTAAAAATACGTGATCTCTTTTAATACCGGTTGTTTAGGCAGTAGATGATGAGTGTGAATTGAGAAACATTAAATAAGAGCAAAGAGAAACGATATTACACAAACCGAGCAACGGAGAGACCGGTCTCGGGGGTTGTCGGAAACGCCTCGAGGTCGAGCTTTAGAAGATTGACTAGGGACTATTAATAACAGTATAATAGTGTTGAAGGACTTAAGAATGCCCTATTTATCATCAATAACAAGTAATAAATGAAGAATAATTCAAGAACACAGTAAATGAGAAGTAATAAATCAATGGAGCAATTGTAGAGAATGTTTTTTGTTAGAGACCAGAGGATGTCCTTCTTTTTGTATTCAATATCATCCGTCCCAAAAATGACTAGGACCCCCTTTATATAGGAGGGGGAATCTAAACATATTACATGTGTAATTATTACAAAGAAATACAGCTGGTACAACTATTTAATGGCTTGGTACGGACTTGTACCACCCTTGCAAACTTGGTCAGCTCTAGTCACGTGTCCTTGGAAATTTCCCGCCTTTCCACGATGGTCACTAATTTATACTGCACCGGTGTCGAGCTCAACAACCCTTTGATGGTCTTCCTCGAGGGATACACCTCGGGACCGAAGAATAAATTCCGCTGCAGGCTCCTCGAGGCTAGTCATGGGATTCCATAACAGTCTCAAAATCGGGCTCTCCGATTTTGGCCGTATACAGATAGTCCCCGCGTTTCTTAGAATAAAATAATAAGGAACGGTCTTGAATTGTTGGCTCTTCGGTATATCCATCATGACGTCAGTCACATGAGGTCATCAACTGATGTAACAGAAAGGTTGCACAGTTCACGGTTCTTGAAAAGCCCCTGAACCGCTTTTTGCCGCCCTTTCAACCTCTCCAACACGATTGGAAAAACCTCTATAAATATTCCAACCATTCATTTTCAAATTTTCACCCTTTTCAACATCTTTAAACCTCTACTTAGCAGCTTTTGCTTTCATCTCTTCGCCAGTTTTCTTCTTCTTATTCTGATATTTTAACACAGTCATGGTCAAAACATCTAAGACGGTCCCAAAAAGATAATACCCCTTCTTCACGCTCTTCTAAGAGCGAAACGGCAGTTCCTCCTCGCGTTGAGGAGTGCCTCCTCGGACCCTATGAAACATCATTTGATTTTGAGGCTGATAAATCTTTATCGGTAGCGGACTGATATGAACACCTCGATATGTTAGTTCGGTGACCGATATTGAAAAGGCGAAGGTTGGTTACCGTTGGGAGAAAACGGTGCAAGTGAAGATCGCTCCATCTGAAGATATAGCTATCTATAGAGCCGGTCGGGAATTCCTTGGCGGAGAGAAGATAACTTGGTGATATTCCCTCATGTCGCAAATAAATCTCGATGTTGGGAAATGCTTCACCAATTCTTCTTTTCCCTTAATCCGAGTCCAAGTAACATCACATATATGTTATATTTTTTAGGCAAAAACTCTCGTGGGAGTCTTAATAATCTCCCACTTGAAGTTCTTGAGTTCTTTCCTAACTTAGGGGGCAGCACGCCTTGTTGTGATACTGGCAAAAGTGTAGCCAAAACTGTTCTTGGTCCGAAAATCCATTTGCAGGACGTTGGAAAATACACTGAAGGGAATGGGCACCGTCTTACAGATGCTACCGATGGTCATAAGAAGTTGAGGGAGAGGCTTTTGACCGAGAGAGAAGAAGCAATGAGCATGCCCGATGCAAATCTCGGAAGGAGACCCTCGAGGAGATTCACGATAAGGGATTTGGTCTCTTGGAAGAGATAGAGCAGGCTAAGGCAAACAAGATTAATTCCAAGTTCCTCCTCTCTACCGTCGATGAAGCCGATGTCAAAGACGAAGAGAAAAGAGCTAGCGAGGATGCTAGTCCCAATAGGATTGATGAAGGCAAAGTCCTCGAGGGGGAGAAGACGAAGTCCCCGATAATAACGACAGACTAGGTCTCAAAAAATGCTCCTTCTGGGAGTGTTGTAACTGTACCTTAGTACCATCATTTATATAAAAGAGATCTTTCATTTTGTCTTCGTCTCTGTTTTTGTGTTTTGAATTTTGATGTTTGTCGTCGAGGTCTTCTAAGCTTGATTTTGCCTCATCGAGGTCCTATGGTTAGTCCTCGAGCTAAGAAATGACCGGGGCCCTAGGTCATGCCCAATTAAAGTCTCAAAGGCAGGCTCTCAAGGATATACATGTAGGGGGCATCGATATGTCTGCTGAGATCGAGAGGGTAAAGACCCTAGGAGAGGAATCAGCGGTCCCGCTTACCTCTGATGGTGACTCGAGCAATGTCTCACAAGATGATGAAGACGAAGGCGACATCCCCGAGGGGGAGAAGGATGTTAAAGACCTGGGGTCCGAGGGTCGAGCCGTTGAAGGCAAAACCTTCAAGGGAGCCGTTGGAGGCACAACCCCGATGGTAGATTAGGTCTCTATTCGTTTTCTTTTTTGAGTAAGGGCTCCAGGCATGAGCCTTGTAAATACAGCTCTGTGAACCTTCACTATATATAAAGGCCTTTGTTCTTCATCATTTCTTGTCTTTCCTTTTCTCTTTGGAATAGATTGTGATGCTGGTTGATAATTGGTCCGAAATTTTGGACTTTAAAAAAAACCCTTAGGTTTTTGCTCTTGATGAGTGATCGGTTATAGTCCGATAGCTGACCGTATGGGGCTCAGTCCTCGAGTCAAAGGAATTCTTTGGCCAAGTCTGCTTCCCTCGAGATTCAACTTTGCGATGCCCAAGAAGACGACTTAATTCAGTCGAGCAGGATTTCCAAGATCGAGACTGATCTTCTAAATATGAAGGTCGAGGTCGTGGACGCTCGAGCTGAAGCTGAAGAAGTTCGAGCGAAGGCCGATAGGAAGGTGACCGTTTATTTAAAAGATGGTGTCGATGCTCGGGCCGAGCTGAGAGGAGCTTTCGCCAGAGAGAGAAGGGGCAATGAGTATGCCCGATGCAAGTCTCGGAGGGAGACCCTCTAAGAGATACATGTTAGGGGCTTTGACCTCTCGGAAGAGATAAAGTAGGCCGAGCCGGATGAGATTGACGATAAGTTTTTCCTTTCTTCTTGAACTGATACCGATATATGAAGACTGTCATCAGCGCTGGTCCGAGGGGCCTTTGAGGGTGCCGGTCTCCACAGCAGACTAGATTTTATGCTTTGTTGTTTGCATAAGACTCCTGTGGGAGTGTTGTAAATATATATTTGTAATGCACATATATATATATATATATGAAAGATTCTTCGGTTTGATTTTCTTATTGATAGTTTGTCCGATGAATTGGACTTTAAGATGAAACCCTTGGGGTTATAAATTGACCCTTAGGCTTTTTAAGTTGGTGACTCGGGCTCTTACGCTTTAGGTCGGTACGACCTTCGATGTAGCTGGCGACTTGGGATCTTACGCATTTGGCCCAGAGGCGCTTTTGGCTAACCATTTCGGGCTTAGCCTCCGAGTCGGGTTTCGACTCGAGCTCAACAGCCCTCAGATTTTCAAATTGACCCTGAGACGCTTTGGGTAGTTATGACCTGTAGCTGGCGACTTAGGCTCTTACGCGTAAGCTCGATATGACTTTTAATGTAGCGGGCGACTTGGGCTCTTACGCTTTTTGGCCTTGAGGCACTATTGTTCACCATTATGGCTTAGTCTCTAAGCCAGGTTTTGACTCGAGCTCAACGGCCCTCAGATTTCAAATCGGCCCTAAGGTGCTTTGGGTCGGTATGGCCTATGGCTGGCAACTTGGGCTCTTAAGAGGAAGGTCGATACGACTTTTAATGTTGCGGGTGACTTTGGCTCTTATACGTTTTGGCCCTGAGGCGCTTTTGTTAACAATTTTGGGCTTAGTCTCCGAGTCAGGTTTCGACTCGAGCTCATCGGCCCTCAGATTTTCAAATCGGCCCTGAGGCGCTTTGGGTCTGTATGACTTGTAGCTGGTAACTTGGGCTCTTACGTGTAAGGTTGATACTACTTTTAATGTAACGGATGACTTGGGCTCTTATACTTTTTTGGCCCTGAGGCGCTTTGGTTAACCGTTTCGGGCTTAGTCTCCGAGTCGCGTTTCGACTCGAGCTCAACGGCCCTCAGGTTTTCAAATTGGCCCTGAGGCGCTTTGGGTCGGTATGACCTGTAGCTGGCAACTTGGGCTCTTTCGCGTAAGGTCGATATGCCTTTTAATGTAGCGGGCGACTTCATCTCATACGCTTTTTTGGCTTTGAGGCGCTTTGGATAACCGTTTCGGGCTTAGTATCCGAGTCAGGTTTCGACTCGAGCTAAATGGACCTCGGGTTTTCAAATCGGCCCTGAGGTGCTTTGGGTCGGTATGACCTATAGATGGCGACGTGGGATCTTATGCTTTAGGTCGGTACGACCTTTGATGGAGCTGGCGACTAGGGCTCTTACGCTTTAGGTCGAACATCTCAGAGCCACGTTGGTTTGGCCGGAGCCTTATGATGGTGGTCATTGTATTTGACCGTAGCCTTTTAGTCCCCGAGTGAGATAGCCACAACATTTATATCAAGGGTATGCCTTTTGGGGTCTTACAAGTTCGATATATAGACTTGACTTTGATAACGGAATGCCTTTTTAAGGTCTTAAAAATTTGTACATGCCTTGCTTTAGGTGTTACAATTTTGATGTTGCCTCATGGAAGGCTTATGATATCGAGGTGGTCGGCCCTGAGGTCTTAAGGCTTTGAGTCTCTGATGTTTCGATGGGGTGACTGTCAAGGAATGTTCCTGAGTCAGAGTTGATGTTGCCTCATGGAGGGCTTATGAACTCGAATTAACCTGCCCATAGGTCTTACGGATGCGATATTTCCCCGTGGAGATCTTACATCGGTGCCTCATAGAGGGATTATGAGTTTGAAGTTTCCAGCCCTGAGGTCTTACAGCTTTGAGTTTCTGGTGTTTCGATGTCGATGGCGGTCCCTAGGAAATTGAAAGTTGTCGATATTGACTCGTGGAGGTCTTACATAGGTGCCTCATGGTGGGCTTATGGGCTTGAAGTTACCTGCCTTGAGGTCTTATGGCTTCGAGTTTTCGGTATTAGTTCCTGATTGTTCGGGAAATTTCTCGCCACGGGGCCGTTTCCTGTGAAAGTAACCAACTTCTTTGACGTGTGAAGTGTTTTGATGATAAGAGGTTCTCCTCCGATTACTTGGTACAAGTATACATTTTTTCACCATCGAGGGTTCCCTTTATTTTATGTGGACACGGTTCATTCGACCGTTTGGTCCTATACATGGTTCTCCCATCGAGACCTTCTTTGGCATCTTTTGGTCTCTTTGAGGAGATGAATTCCTGGGGAGGTGCCCCTCAGTGTTTGAGGTTGATCGGAGAGAAGCCGCGAATACTTGGCGAGTTCTCCTTAGGTAGCATATGGATGTTGCCTCGTTAAAAACCTTGCCGGTAAAACCCATTTGGGAAAAAATCCGACATGAGGGAAAAAAAGGCAACGCATGCTTTAAAACCTAAGGCCTTCGAGCTGGGGGGGTGCTTTCATTTCTTTTAACCGCATACCTGCACATTTGGTTAATGTAAAATTTGAAGGAAAGAGGTAGAGGATTGTACCTTAGAAATAATAGCGTTTGAGCATCGATATGTTCCAATGGTTTGGAAGTTTCTCGCCTTCCATAGTGCCGAGCTTGTAGGATCCTTTGCCGATTACTCCGAGGACGCGGTACGATCCTTCCCAACTTGGGCCTAGCTTTCCTTCATTTAGGTTTCGAGTGCTTAGGGTGACTTTCCTTAGGACTAAGTCCCCAACTTCGAAATGTCGGAGGTATGCTCTTCCGTTATTGTATCTTTCGATTCTTTGTAGCGAAGCTTCTCGCTTCTCGTCTAAAAGTTCGAGGGTCGTAGTCATGGCCTCATTGTTTGAGCCTTCGGTGGCATGTCAGTATTTGGCGCTTGGCTCTCTGACCTTGACCGGTATCAATGCCTCTGACCCGTATACTAAAGAGAACGGCGTCTCTTCTGTGCTTGATTTAGAGGTTTTCCGATATGCCCATAGCACCTCGTGCAGCATTTTCTCTCCATTTTCACTTCGCATTCTCTAACTTCTTTTTCAAGTTTTGAATGATGGTCGTATTTGTGGATTCGGCATGACCATTTGCACATGGTGGTAGGGCGTCGATAGGATTCTTTTGATTTGTTAGCCTCGAGAAATTTTGTTACTTTGCCTCTGATGAACAGCTTACCGATATCACACATTATCTCGGAGGAGATCCCGAATTGGCCATGATGTGATCCCAGATGAAGTTGATGACTTATTTTTCCCTTATCTTCTCATAGGCCTGTGCTTCCACCCATTTTTAAAAATAGTCAGTCATAAATATAATAAATCTAGCTTTACCTGGTGCCGTTGGTAGGGGGCCGACTATGTCCGTTCCCATTTCATGAATGGCCATGGTGATAAGATTGATGCAGCTGTTCACAAGGTCAGTGGATCATTGGCGCAAATCTTTGACATTTGTCACATTTTCGGACGAATTCTTTGATGTCCCTTTCCATGTTGTCCCAGTACTAACCTTCTCTGGTCACCTTTCGAATTAAAGAATCGGCACCGGAATGATTTCCGCAGGTGCCCTCGTGGATTTCTCGGAGCACGTAATCAGTGTCTCCTGGTCCCAAGCATACTGCTAGGGGCCCATCAAAGGTTCTCCTATATATACCTCCATTCTCGTCGAGTAAAAATCGGGCTGCTCTAGTCCGAAGGGCTCTTGATTCTTTTGGATCCATGGGTAGCTTCCCACTTATCAAATAATAGATATATTTGTTTCTCCAATCCCACGTCAGGTTGGTGGAGTTGATTTCGGTATGGCCTTCATTGATCACCGATTTGGATAGTTGAACAACATCCCTGGGGAGTATGTCATCTTCTTCAACGGATGAGCCCAGGTTTGCGAGTGCATCGGCCTCGCTGTTTTGCTCTCGAGGTATGTGGACCAGAGTCCATTCTTTGAAACGATGCAACGTGATTTGAAGTTTGTTTAGGTGTCGTTGCATCCTGTCCTCTGGAAACTCGAAGCTCATGTTTGCTTGATTTACTACAAGAAGGGAATCACATTTGACTTTGCCAACTTCCTCTCCCGGGCCTTTGGCTAATTCGAGACCTGCAATCATAGCCTCATACTTGGCTTCGTTGTTAGTCAACTTTGCAGTTTTTATAGATTGTCTAATCACGACACCTGCAGGTGGCTTCAGAATTATGCTGAGCCCGGATCCTTTCACGTTCGAGGCACAGTCGGCGAATAAGGTCTATACCCCCGATGATGCGGTCGTTTTTAGTAAAAGTTCTTTTTCTACCTCGGGCACAAGGGCTGATATTCGATATCGTACCCCCCGAGCTCGATGGCCCATTTGGCCAGTCGGCCTGACAATTCAAGTTTATGCAATATATTTCAAAGAAGATACTTTGTTAAAACACATATATGATGACATTGAAAATAAGGCTTCAATTTTCGAGATGCACTAATTAAAGAAAGACCCAGTTTTTCTAAGTGTGGATACCTGGTTTCAGCATCCCCCAGCGTTCGACTTACATAACAGACAGGGAATCGCGTACCTTGCTCATCTCGAAGCAACACGCCACTTACCGCTACATCGGACACTGCCAAATATAGATATAGCATTTCGTCCTCTTTCAGGGTGTGGAGCAAAGGCTGGCTTAAGAGATACCACTTTAACCCTTCCAAGGCGTGTTGGCACTCCGGGGTCCATTCAAAGTTGTTTTTCTTTTAAATTAGGGAGAAGAAGTGATGGCTCCGATCTGATGATCTCAAGATGAATCAGCCTAACGCCGCTATCCGCTCGGTCAGCCACTGTACGACCTTCACATTGATTACCACCGTCATTTCTTTTGATTTCAATCCCCGTATTTGATATCATGAAGCCTAAAAATTTGCCCAAACCTATACCGAAGGCGAATTTCTCGGGGTTGAGCTTCATGTTGTAGCTCCTAAAGATATCCAAAGTTTCCTGTTGTTGAGTCAAACAGTCCTCTGCTCGCAGGGACTTAACTAGCATGTCATCAATGTAAACTTCCATGGATTTTTCTATTTGATGTTCGAGCATCTTATTAACTAAGAGTTGGTATGTGGTCCCCGTGTTTTTTAGCCTGAAGGACATTACACTGTAGCAGTATGTGCCATAGTTCGTGATGAACTAAGTCTTTTCCCTATCCTCGGGGTTCATTTGAATTTGGTTATACCCGGAGTAGGCGTCGAGAAAGGTGAGAATCTTATGGCCAGCCGTGGAATCAATCAATCGATCAATGTTGGTCAGCGGGAATGAATCTTTAGGGCATGGTTTATTTAAGTTGTTATAATCTGCGCACATTCTTAAGTTCTTCCCTTTTTTGGGGACCACTACTACATTGGCCAACCACACCGGATATTTTACTTCCCTGATGGATCCTAGTTTGAGGAGTTATGTTACCTCGTCTTTGACGAACACATGCTTTACCTCGGACTGAGCCCTCCTTTTTTGCTTCACCGGGTTGAACCTGGGGTCGACGCTTAGTCGATGGGTGGTTATTGGAGATCCCTGTCATGTCTATGTGGGACCAAGCAACGCAATTAATGTTGTCAATAAGAAATTGAATGAGTTCTTTCCTGATCTCAGGGGTTAATCCCGTTCCCAGGTATACCTTTCGATCTGGTAGGTGTTTTATCAAAATAGCTTGCTCCAGTTCTTCGACCATTGATTTTGTTGCGTCTGATTCTTGGGGGGCAACGAAGGTTCGAGGAGCGAGGAAGTATTCGCCATCATCTTCGGGGACCCATTTACATCCCGACCCCTCCGAGGTGGAGTATATGGGATCCGTCGCCACGTCGTGCACTGCGAACATTTCCTTTTCCCCGTGCTGCTCGCCATACACCATTTTTTTGCCCTCTAGTGTCGGGAATTTCAACATCTGATGGAAAGTTGACGATACCACCCTGATGTTGTGTATCCATTGCCTTCCAAGCAGGGCATTTTATCTCGTGTCTCCCTCGATGACATGAAACTTGGTGCCCCAAATTGTACCAGACACATTGATTGGGAGGAGGATTTCCCCCTTTGTCGCTTCGCTCCCCATGTTAAACCCACTGGGGCTCCAGAATCGGGTACCATTTCGTTGAGCAGCTAGAGCTGCTCCACTACACCAAATCTGATTATATTGGTTGAGCTACTTGGATCCACGAGCACACGCTGAATTTGAACGATATTCAAAAAAAACATAATTACCTGTCACGCCCCAAAAATTGAGGGACGCGACCGACACTCAACCGGGTGACCCCAGTCAAGCAAACCTGATTTGCCTTTCCTATTCCACGCATTACATTAACTTACATAAACTAACAATTTGATTTCATTTCTACCTTTTCATCAAAACCAACATATGATCCAATTGCTTACAAATTACATACAACATTTTAAATGTGGACCACGATTCCAAACCATACGCTTACTACCCAAAATACATATATACATTTCCCACATTGTGTCTACGGAGCCTCTACGAATACGCAAGATTTATATAACACTTTCTGGAAACAAGGCTCTGGCTATACCTTCCACTAAAAAATAAACTCGAAATAGGACGACATGAGCCACACGTGGCCCTGGGAAAAAGTGGGGCTCACCAGAACAGCTGACGGAAAGGAGAGGAGGCACTACTAACGGTGGGCTCAATTACCTACTGTAGAACCACCTACATTCATATAAGAAAATGTAGCCCCCTCCCCCCCCCCCCCCCCCCCNCGGCAAAAGGGACGTTAGTACTGTGGAATAGTACTAGTATGTATGAACAAACTTTACCCCAAGTACAATCAAATAGTACGCAAGTAAGAAGCAGTGATAGAACCACTCAATCAATGCACATGGAAAGAAACAACCACAATCAACAAGTTTCACAATCTCTCCTTTTTCCCTTTCAACATTACCATATTCAAGAGTTTTCCCGATTTTCATTTCTATAGTGATAACCATTACATTCCATCCTTATTACCTCGGCCACCCTTATTAGCTCACATCTCATCAAGTTTCATAGATTTTTATTTCAATGGTGATAAATATCACATTCCATCCTTATTACCTCGGCCTCCCTTATTCCCTCGGCCACCCTTATTACTTCGGCCACCCTTATTACCTCACATATCATTATCCTTATTAGTTCGTGTTGCGTCGCGCAACCCGATCCCAACCGAAAATCATATTTCGTAACAACAACCACAAATAATCAAATCACAAAAATCAACATTTCAAGGAACGCAAGTTCATATCAACAATTTATTTATTTGGGCCCAAGGAACCATAATTCTCACCAAGAAGTAATTCATGTACACGGTGTTGCCATAATCATTCAACTCATTTACATCATTTCACAATACCTTTTTTCATTACTTTCCATGCACAGATTTTAGCCATTATATACATTCCCACACTTGGGCACATCAACAATCTTTCATTAATTAACACATACCTTCATATCGATACCCTCGAGCATTTATGAGCTTTGCACATAATAAGACAGGCACATCAAAACACCTTTCACAACCTCATATAGCACGGTAGTATGACAATCAACTAGGGAAATCAGAGAATAGAATCTTACATCTCAACACATTTGAACAATCAATTTACATATTTTCAACAAGGTACACATGCCGTATATTCGGACCCAACAAGAGGATTATACAAAGGTTAAAGTTAGCCATACATACCTGGGGTCGAAATTCTTTTTTGACTTTTACTCACAAATCACCGGACCGACTAGTACCGTTAATCTAGTTCACAATTAAACATATTCAACTCAGAATTGGGAATGATGCATACAATTTGAACTCTTTTAAGCATTTCTTGAATGTTATGTGACCCCATTAGATTACCACCCCTTATTTGTGAATTTTACCCCAACCCACTTCCTTTTACTAGATTATGGACATTAATGAGGATGCATGCAAGGTATCAATACATATTTTCAAGAATCAATTCATGAGAGTCCCCCTTTTGTTTAAAACCTGAAAACTAATGAAAAGGGTTTGGGGATCCTTACCTGTTAGAATGAGGAAGAGGATGATTACCATAAATTTCCAAGCCTAGCGACTTTGAAAATCCAATTGATAGAGATGAGGCTTTCTCTCTCAGGAACCCTCTCTATAATTTTGTTCAAAAAATGGTTAAAAATGAAGGGGATGGGTGTTTTAATGAACTGGGGTCGGTTTATAAAATTAGAAAAATAGGAGCCCGACACAAGAATGCGGTCAGGAATGCGATCGCACTCCTGACATGTGGTCCGCATAATCGACTGCAGAATGGCCCTCAAGATGGGCCAAAATTCCGAACACACTACCCAGGTATGCGACCATTATGCGATCGTATAATGCGTCGCATAACTTCCCTCCCAAATACCAAAGGCAACAATGCGACAGTTATGCAGTCCACAGAACTGAAATGCGATCACATATTGGAATGCACAGTTGTCCTCAAATGGGGCAGTGATCTTCCCAGGAACGCGACCATTATGCGGCCCGTATACATGTTATGCGACGCATAGTGCGTCGCATAACGCCCACTTTCTGGAAAATTTTATTCTTTAAGTCCGGGGGTACTTTTACTCAATTTAGGTCCGTTTTAAAATTTTCCACAATAAAAACAACTCGGGGACTCATTCGGGCATTATTTTAAACAAGAAAATTTTTCGGGTCTTTACATCCTCCCCCCCTTAAAAATCATTCGTCCTCAAATGAGGATTTTTGAAATCAATTAGTCTGGAACGCATGATATGCAACTTCAAGATTTTTACTAACTCCAATATTTCAAAAAACTTTCGCCAGAGTTCCCTTTGTAATTAGACCTATCTACCTGTCATAGAGCCCCCAAAACACATTTCCAAGCACCATTACACAGTTTTAATCACCTAATAACTCACATACAATGTTATTACCTCAACAATTTGCAAATATGCAATCATTTTTTCAACTAGACATAGGTCTTTCTTCTTATACCACAAATTTGCACATGATTCACATTCTTGCACATAACTTGGTCATTTTAATGAGTCATATACAACCCAATCACCTCAATATACCATAGTCATTTTAATTAATCATTACCAACCTACACTACTATTAATCACTTGCCTAACACATTCGTTCCATAAAACTTTCATTTACTTCAAGGATTGCACACTACCCAAATAGTAATAGCGGGTTCAGTTTTAGCACACATTGGGAAATTACAACAGTAAGGCAATTAAGGGAAGATGGGGTGATTTTGCACAAACCGAACATAAAACATAACTTGCTTAGAGATGACAGTTGTGACGAACACTACTAGACTTATTCAAACAGATGGGGATATTTTTCTTTCATCTCATTTTCCGCTTCCCACGTGGCTTGCTCAATGTGCTGACTTCGCCACAATACTTTAACTGAAGCAATTTCTTTGTTCCTCAATCTACGGACTTGCCTATCAAGAATAGCAACTAGAACCTATTCATACGATAATTCTTCATTAACCTCAATAGTCCTAACTGGCATGATGGATGATGGATCTCCAACCACTTTCTTCAACATAGACACGTGGAACACCGGGTGCACTAATGACAATTCCGTGGGTAATTCCAACCTATAAGCCACTTGTCCTACCCTTTGAGCAATCCGATATGGCCCGACATACCTTGGGCTCAATTTCCCTTTCTTCCCAAAGCACATCACTCCCTTCATGGGAGATACCTTCAAGAATACCCAATCATCTACTTGGAATTCCAATTCTCTTCGACGAACGTCCGCATAGGAATTTTGACGGCTCTGAGCGGTTTTCATCCTCTATTGAATGAATTTTTCTAATGCCTGGTGCACAAGATCTGGCCCTAATATTTTTGCTTCACCAACCTCGAACCACCCAATCGGAGACCTACACCTTCTTCCTTACAATGCCTCAAATGGGGCCATCTGAATACTAGCGTGAAAGTTGTTATTGTAAGCAAATTCGATAAGCAGTAAATGACCATCCCAACTACCTTTGAAGTTGAACACACAAGCCCGTAACATATCTTCAAGCGTCTGAATAGTCCGCTCTACCTGCCCATCAGTCTGCGGATGAAATGTCGTGCTAAGATTTAGCTGAGTACCCAAACCTTGCTGAAATTTCCTCCAAAAATTAGCCGTGAACTAGGCTCCTCTATCTGAGATAATAGAAACTGGAGTACCATGACGCCTGACTATTTCCTTGATATACAACTGAGCGTACTTTTCTGCAGTATCAGTGGACTTGACTGAAAAGAAGTGAGCTAATTTCGTGAGTCGATCCACTATCACCCAAATCGAGTCCAACTTGCGCTGAGTGCAAGGTAACCATACCACTAAATCCATGTTGATCTTTTCCCATTTCCACATTGGAATTTCCATAAGCTGAGTTAACCCACCGGGCCTCTGATGCTCGGCCTTCACCTACTGACAATTCGGACATTTAGATACAAAGTCTGCCACACCTCTCTTCATACCGCTCCACCAATAAACTTCCCACAGATCTTGATACATTTTCGTAGAACCTGGGTGCACGGAATACCTGGAATTGTGAGCTTCTGCCATAACCCTCTCCCGAAGATTATCCATATCAGGACATATAGCCTTCCCTTTCACCATAAAACACCATCATCGCTACCGAGTGAAAATGCCGAAACCTTGCTATTCAAAACTGCCTCCTTCAATTGCACCAATGCTGGATCCATATACTGCTTTTCCTTGACTTCCGCTACAAGTGATGATTCTGCCCCATTTATGCACCATAATATTTCCCTCGTCTAAGGTCGAGAGACAGAACCCCAGACTGGCTAATTGATAAATCTCCCGAGCTATAGGCCTCTGATCCACTTCCTAATGAGCCAAACTACCCATGGACTTCCGACTGAGAGCGTCGGCCACCACATTCTCCTTCCCTGGATGGTACAAAATGTTCATATCATAATCCTTAAGCAATTCTAACCATCGTCGCTGCCTTAAATTCAACTCCTTCTGCTTGAACAAATATTGTAGACTCTTGTGGTCTGAGAACACGTCCACGTGGACCCCATACAAATAATGCCGCCAGGTTTTTAATGCAAACACAACTACCGCAAGTTCCAAATCATGTGTCGGATAATTCTTCCCGTGATTCTTGAGTTTCCTGGAAGCATAGGCTATAACCTTCCCGTGTTTCATCAATACACATCCCAAACCAACCCTTGAAGCATCACAATAAACCACAAATCGCTCCGTGCCTTCTAGCAAAGTTAACACTGGTGCCGAAGTCAATCTTGATTTCAACTCCTGAAAGCTCTTCTCACAAGCGTCGGACCATTGGAACTTAGTTGCTTTCTACGTCAATTTAGTCAATGGGGAGGAGAGGGTAGAGAATCCCTCCACAAACCTCCGATAATACCCAGCTAGACCCAAGAAACTACGAATCTCCGTCGGGGTCGTTGGACTAGGCCAATCCTTCACCGCTGCGATCTTCTGGGGATCAACATTAATTCCTTCTCTGGAAACAACATGACCCAAAAATGCAACTGACTCCAACCAAAATTAACACTTTGAAAACATGGCATATAATTGGTGTTGATGAAGAGTCTGCCGAATTGCCTTGAGGTGATTAGCATGATCCTCCCGATTCCGCGAGTAGACAAGGATGTCATCAATAAAAACAATCACGAAGGAGTCAAGAAACGTTTTGAAAACCTGATTCATAAGATCCATGAAAGCCGCTGGAGCATTGGTCAGTCCAAAGGACATTACCAGAAATTCAAAATGGCCATAACGAGCTCTGAAGGTGGTCTTAGGAATATACTGCTCTCTGATCTTCAACTGGTGATACCCCGACCGTAAATCAATTTTTGAGAAAACCTCGGACCCTGTAATTGGTTGAACAAATTATCTATCCGATGCAATGGATACATGGTTTTGATAGTGACTTTGTTGAGCTGCCGATAATCAATACACATCAGAAGTGACCCATCCTTCTTTCTGAAAGAATCGGAGTGGCCCACGGCGACACACTCGGCCGGATGAACCCCTTCTTTCAACTGCTCCTTTAACTCCCTCAACTCTGCTGGCGCCATTCTGTATGGTGGAATAGATATTGGCTGCGTATCTAGCAATACATCAATCCCGAAATCGATCTCTCTATCTGGTGGAATCCCTGGAAGCTCGTTCGAAAATACTTCAAGAAACTCATTCACGTCTGGGATGGACTCAGGGGCAGACACTTCTGAAGTGGTGTCCGCAACCTGGACCAAATGATAAACACACCCTTTTTTAATCATCTTCCAGGCCTTAAGGTAGGAAATGAACCTACCCTTTGGAACCACACCATTCCTTTTTCACTCAATAGCTGACTCATTAGGAAACTCTAGTCTCATAATTCTGGTTCGGCAATCGAGTTTAGCAAAGCACGAGTGAAGCCAATCCATTCCCATGAAAACCTCAAAATATACCATCCCAAGATCGATAAGATCGTTCGTGGTATCTCGACCACACATCGTGACCACACAATTCCTATAGACTTGTGCGACTGTAATAGAATCACCAACCGGAGTCGACAGAGAGAACGGCTCATGAAGTTGTTCGGGTTCTATCCCAAAACTTAAAGCAATAAATGGGGTAACATAAGACATATAGGACTCGGATCAATAAGATTATAACAATCAAAGGCTTGAACAGCCAGAATACCTGTAATAACATTTGGAGAGGCCTCCGCACTCCGGCGACCACTCAAAGCATAGAACTGGCTGGGTCCACCTCTACCACGAGCTCCACCCCTAACTGCACCATGCCCTGCTGGAGCTGGAGGACGTACTGAAGATGCGGCGACTGAAGAACCAGAGGTTGAGCAAAACCACAATACACATGCCCTGACTGGGCGCACGGAAATCACGTTGAATATGAACTCTCACCCCACACCCGTAGCATACCGGGATATCCAGGTAACAAGGCTCAGTATGGAACCTCCCACACTTAGGGCATGGAGCCCTCCTCTACTGCTGGAACCTCCCTCCAGGATGACCGGACTGATGGGGTCTCCTACTGTCTGACCTGGTCCCTAACGACTGCTCTACTGATAATGGTGCACTCATGGCGGTGCACTGGATGAGGACTGAGCATAAAACTGGGATGGCCCTGATGGTCCTCTCCTCTGAACTGGTCTCCCTCCTCCAACTGAACTCCCCGAGTGGGCCGCTGACCGGGCACTGCTAATACTCTCCCTCTCTGACCTTATCTTCAATTTTTTGGCCTTCGTGGCCTGGACGAATCCCACTATCTTACCATAATTCATGTCTGAGTGCAAAGCAGCTGTAGCAGCTTCATTCACAGCCAAGGGACTGAGGCCCTGAACAAACCGTCGAACTCTGGCACCCATAGTCGATACCAACTGAGGAGCGTACTAGGACAATCTCACGAACTCCAGGTGGTACTCCCACACGCTCATAGTACCTTGCTTGAGAACCTCAAACTCGGTAGCATGGGCTTCCATAGCCTCGGCAGGCAAGAAATGATCCATGAAAGCATCAACGAACTCATTCCATCTCGCTGGAGGACTTCCCTCCCCACGGGAATTATCCCACATCTCGAACCATGAATTCGCTGCTCCCCTCAGCCTGTAAGATGCTAACTCAACCCCCTCTGTCTCTGTAGCCTTCATAACCCAAAGCGTCTTGCACATCTCATCTATAAAATCATGTTGATCGGCCTCTGGATCAATACCTTAGAACTCTAGAGGGGCCAACCGCAGAAACTGGTTGACTCTACAACCGATGGAATCTCCCTGTCCGCTAGAGAACGCAAGGGCAGCATGAGATCTTTGGGCCTGAGCGGCCACTAACTGAGTCAACATATGAACAGCTCCCCTGAAGTCCCCATCAGAAGTACCGGGACTTGGATCTGGAACCGAAGAAGGACCAGGAATTCCATCGGAATGGGTTGCAACACACTCCACCGCAACAAGAATAGGAACACTCTGGTCGAGAGCAGAAAGGCCAGGTGGATTCAAAGTCGGGGATTCGCTCTCACCCGCACCATCGGGCACAGAATTCACAGCGACACTTGGGGTGGCATTTGCGTCTAGGCCGAGCCGAGCTCTCTTCTTTGGTGCCATTACTGAAAATTTTGGAGCAGAGCACGAGTTAGACAAGAATATTTTCACTTTCCACTTCACCGCACGATATAGAATAACAATGAAAAGGGTGTTTCCTAAATGTCCATGTAGCCCCCAAATTATAGATGTGGTCGACAACACACCGATAAGAATGGCTCTACTAGACATGGCTCCGAGACATCCTAGGACACTTTTAAAACATTAGGCTCTGATACAAAGTTTTTCACGACCCAAAAATCGAGGGACGCGACCGGCACTCAACCGGGTGACCCCAGTCAAGCGAACCTGATTTTCCTTTCCTATCCCACGCATTACCCCATGATTTCAATATACATTATTCGTGTGAAATAGCCATTTATAACTTAAGAATAAACTTACAATTTGATTTCACTTCTACCTTTTCATCAAAACCAACATATGATCCAAATGCTTACAAATTACATACAACATTTTCAATGTGGACCACGATTCCAAACTGTACGCTTACTATCCAAAATACATATATGCATTACCCATATTGTTTCTACGGAGCCTCTACGAATACGAAAGATTTATATAATACTTGCCGGCAAGAAGGCCCCGGCTATACCTTCCACTACACAATAAACTCGAAATAAGGCGACATGAGCCACACGTGGCCCCGGGAAGAAGTGGGGCCACCAGAACAGCTGACGAAAAGGAGAGGAGGCACTACGGTGGGCTGAATTACCTACTATAGAACCACCTACATTCATATAAGAAAATGTAGCGCCCCCGGTAAAAGGGACGTTAGTACTTTGGTATAGTACTAGTATGTATGAACAAACTTTATCCCAAGTACAATCAAACAATACGCAAGTAAGAAAGAGTAGTAGAACCACTCAATCAATGCACATGGAAAGAAACAACAACAATCAAAAAGCTTCACAATCTCTCCTTTTTCCCTTTCAACATTACCATATTCAAGAGTTTCCCCGATTTTCATTTCGATAGTGATAACGATCACATTCCATCCTTATTAACTCGTCCACCCTTATTACCTCGGCCACCCTTATTACCTCACATCTCATCAAGTTTCATAGATTTTCATTTCAATGGTGATAATGATCACATTCCATCCTTATTACCTCGGCCTCCCTTATTCCCTCAGCCACCCTTATTACCTCGGCCACCCATATTACCTCACATCTCATTATCCTTATTAGTTCGTGTTTCGGTGCGCAACCCGATCCCACCTGACAATCATATTTCGTAACAACAACCAAAAACAATCAAATCATAAAAATAATCATTTCAAGGAACACAAGTTCATATCAAAAATTTATTTATTTGGGCCCAAGGCACCATAATTCTCACCAAGCAGTAATTCATGTACACGGTATTTCCATAATCATTAACCTCATTTATATCATTTCACAATACCCTTTTTCATTACTTTCCACGCACGGCTTTTAGCCATTATATACATTCCCACACTTGGGCACATCAACAATCTTTCATTCATTAACACATAGCTTCATATCGATACCCTCGAGCATTTACAATCTTTGCACATAATAAGACAGGCACATCAAAACACCTTTCACATAGCACGGTAGTATGACAATCAAAGAATAAAATCATACGTCTCAACACATTTGAACAATCAATTTACATATTTTCAACAAGGTACACATGTTGTATACTCGAACCTAACAAGAGGATTCTACAAAGGTTAAAGTTAGCTATACATACCTGGGGTCGAAATTCCATTTTAACTTTTACTCACAAATCACCGGACCGACTAGTACCGTCAATCTAGTTCACAATTAAACATATTCAACTCAGAATTGGGAATCATGCATACAATTTGAACTCTTTTAAGAATTTTATCGAATGCAATGTGACCGCATTAAATTACCACCCCTTCTTTGTGAACTTTACCCCAACCCACTTCCTCTTACTAGATTATGGACATTAATGAGCATGCATGCAAGGTATCAATGCATATTTTTAAGAATCAATTCATGAGAGTCCTCGTTTGGGGATCCTTAACTGTTAGAATGGGGAAGAAGATGATTACTCGAAATTTCCAGGCCTAAGTGACTTTGAAAATCCAATTGATAGAGATGAAGCTTTCTCTCTCAAGAACCCTCTCTCCCCTCTCTCTAATGTTTTTCAGAAAATGGTTAAAAATGAAGGGGAGAAGTGTTTTAATGAACTAGAATCCAGTTTTAAAATTAAAAAAAAAGGAGCCCGACACAAGAATGCGGTCAGGAAAAGATGGGCCAAAATTAAAAACACACTGCCTAGGTATTCGACCTTTATGCGGTCCGCATACACGTTATGCGATCCCATAATGCGTCGCATAACTTCCCTCCCAAAAATCAAAGGCAACAATGCGACAGCTATGCGGTCCACAGAACTGAAATACGATCGCATATTGGACATCGTAGTTGTCCTCAAATGGGGCAGTGATCTGCCCAGGTATGCGACCATTATGCGGTCCGCATACATGTTATGCGATCGCATAGTGCGTCGCATAACGTCCACTTTCTGGAAAATTTTATTCTTTAGGTCCCGGGGTACTTTTTACTCAATTTAGGTCCGTTTTTAAAAATTTCCACAATAAAAACAACTCGGGGACTCATTCGGGCATTATTTTAAACAAGAAAATTTTTCGGGTCTTTACATTACCAGTGCATCGCTATGTGGTTGGGACAAGGCTTCGGCATCTTCTTCTCTGAACACAACAGTTCTTTTAGGTATACAACTTTGAGTTCGTTCTTTCGTGGTGGTGGGCACCTTGGCCCGTTTCAGCACGGGTTCTTGCAGTTCGTGATCCTTGGGGCTGTATATATGGAGAGAGGAATTAGGGTGTTTTAGAGGTGAAGGGAGATATTGGCCCACTGAGTTTTGGGCCCAGTCCAAGATCTGAAAACAAAAATCGACCCCCTTCTTTTCTTTTCCTCAATTTACAAAAAAAAAAACATTTATTGAGCAACATAATTCCAACTAATTTGCAAAATTAACCTAATGACCTAATTAATTAAGTAAACTAAGAATGCACATTTTTTTGTTTTTATATATTTAAATAATGAATTTAACAATATAAATAAATCCTAAAAAATTATTTTAAAATCTAAAATGCTATAAAATTAAGATTCGAATATTTTTATGATTTTTATGACTTACGATATTCCTAAGATGTATAAACAATGCGACTAGATGCAAAATTAATAAAGAAAAACTCCTAAAATTTATATAAACAATAAAAATTATTTTTGGATTATTTTTAGGAGTAATTTCCAATGTGGGGCAAAAATTAGGTGCTCACAATGTTTGGATCGGATTTCACGCCACAACGGTATTTTGTACGGATCAGATTGTATGCTACAACAGTATTATGTGGGTATTGTGTTGCACTCTGCAACAAGGTTATATTGGATACGATTCCACGTGCTCATTTTGTGTGTTTTATTTCTCCTTTGTGGGATGGATTCATAGAATTATGCAATTATTGTTGTATCTCTTAAACTTGTTGGATAGTTCCCTTATGGTCCCTTCCCATTATTGATTATATTCGAATGGTTTCTTGCTTGGCAAATGGATCAAATCATATAAGTTTCTTGATGGTATTTGATGTGCTATGTACGCTGAGTAGCTTGTACTGGGTGAGACAAGGTTATCCGATCTATATAAGGTATGTTTGGAAGAAGACAACGATTAGTCAGTTCGGAAATCGGCATTGGTTTTTCACAAGATAGAGAACTCCATCACATGTTGTGTTGATGGGTGATTATGAGTTCCTACATGTTTCTTTCATCATTTTAGTGTTGCAATAGTTTGAAACAAGGTTCTTAATATGAGGTATATTATCAGTACTGGGTTTGGTAATGAGCATTTATTGTCGCCAGAATATATTTGTTTGGAAATATAAGCGACGGAGTACATCATATGGTGAGATTAATATAGTGTATATGTATAAGAATTGGATCTTATAGGGAGTTCCAGAAAGTGAAATTTTGTTCTAACGGTTGTAAGCTAAGGTTGAAGAAAGAATCTTTGGTTAGGATTATGTTAATGGAATATATGGATAGAGGTGATGTGAGATCACCCATAGGTATATGTATGCTGAGTTATAGACTGATTTTTCAGCTTTGGAACAACTCTTGGCATGTTTGAGGAGGAAAATATTCTTAAGTAGGGAAAATGTATAGACCTTACCGCTCGTTTTGAGCTATGGCATTTCGTTTGGCGGTTTGAGGCTTTGAGCAGCTGCATATGATGCATTATGAATTCCATGTATGGATTGTTTTGATGCTCGAGAGGTTCGAGGTTGATTTAGAAGTGTGATTTGAAATTTGGAAGCCTAAAGTGGAAGAATTGACCAAGGTTTAACTTATGAGTAAACAATCTCGGAATAAGGATTTGATGGTTTCAATAGGTTTGTATAGTGATTTGTACATGGGCGTATGTTCGGATTTTAATTTGGATGTTCCTAGAAGGTTTAGTTATATTTATCAAAAGATGGCAATTTAAAGGATTGGAGAGTTCGTAGTTTTGACCGATAGCTAGTTTCAATGCTATCAGACTCCTAGTATGGTTTTGAGACCACAGATAGTCTCATTTAGTTGAATGGAACTTGTGTACAAAGTTGTGTTATGATCTGAGTGTCTATGTGTGACTCAAACGAGTTCAGAAAAGTATGGGTTGTTTGAAAGTTAAGAAAATGATTTTGATCTTCGATTCTTAGTTTGATATCGGAAACAACCTCTCTACCCTCTAGGTATGGGAAAGGTCTGCGTACACACTACCATCCCTAAACCCCACTAATGGGTTGATACGGGGTTTGTTGTTGTTATTGTTATTATTTTAAGCTTTTGATGTTATTTGTAGTCTTTTGAGCCTTTGAATATGTTTGGATAATGTATTCGGACTTGTCAATATAACTCGATAGAGTCCCGGGGGCTTGGGATATTTTGGATTGAATCCGAGCTAGGTTATGAATACTAGCATTGCTGGTTGCAGAAGCATATTTGGAAGTGGCCCGGGTGGATCACATCTGCGTTGAATTTGCACTGATGTGGGATCGTTCATGCGAAGATATGTATGCAAAAGTGCGTCTGCAGTTGTGGGTGTGTTCCGTAGAAGAGATGGTCGGCTGCTTTACTTGATCTAGCATCTGCGAAGATTTTTCCACAAATGCTACATCGGAGAAGTGACTAATTTGTCCGCAATGCAGAAATTACCGGCAAGAGGATATACTGAGGATTAGCTTTATTTCATCTTATTTTGAGATTGGGAGCCCATATTGAGGCAATATTTGAGGCGATTTTCACAAACATGGATTGAGTAAGTGCTCCTAACCTGGATTTGATGATTATTCCTGAATCTATCTTTGATTTTAGCATTTAATTGATAAATCTAAGGAAGAACATTTGGGGTTTTTGTCTACACTTTAGAGAGTGTATTTTGCGGATTTGACTCCCAATTTGGATTCAATTTTGGAAACTAATTATATATTTAGACTCGACAGGATATGGATCATAGGATTTTGGTATTGGTTTTGGATTATAGGCACATGAGCCCTTGTTGACTTTGTTGACTTTTTGGGAATTATTCAAAGATCGAATCTTTATGGATTGGGATTGCTTCCTATAGCATTGTTTAACTTCCTTGGATGATGTTTGGCTTTTATTTGAGTGATTGGAGGTCTAGAGCGAGATTTTGATGCAAGTTGAGATTGAAGACTAGCCCAGATGAAGTAAGTATCTCGCCTAGGCTTGGATTGAGGGTATTTCCCTGCATTCTATAAGGCTTGTTATATGTTGGAGATGACACATATGCGAGGTAATGAGCGTTTATGCATGCACCATTGTTTTTCATGATTTAGCTATACCATATGCTACTATATGCCTCGTTTTTCTATCATGCCTATTTGATACCGTATTTTCTCCACTTGTATGCCTATGTGAGCTATTATTCATGGTAGGAATAAGGAATAAGATATTTGCATATATGTTTGAGACATGATATGGATAATATTGCTATGTTAAGCTATTTGCCTTAGGCACAGTCATATTTTTAGTCATGATATTATATTCTAGTGCTATATATCTGTCCATGTGCACTTTTTTTATGTGTTATCTGGCATGTTGTTAGTGTCCTTTGTATGACATAGGTTTGAGTTTAGTTGTGGCACGTTGTGTGTTGTGTGTATATATATATATATATATATATATATATATATATTCCCTGCTATATTTTGATTATGATATTGGGAGATGGTGGCATATTAGGACTTAAGCAGATTATTATTGATTGCCATAGAGGCGTATTGATCTGATTGATGAATGATTTTGGGAAAAAGAGTCGTATTGAGCGGATTCGTACAGATCTTAGGCCATAGATCCATGTTGATATTGATAGTAAGGTGACGGTCGCGTCAAAGACTCCAAATTAGGTTGAGTGATACTAATTGTTGACTTTTTACATGATCGGCATTTGGGCTAGGATCTGCCCCTCAAAAGTCGGGTGATAACCATGTTACTTTGGGCCATGTAAGTGCAGGCACATAAGATTTTCTTAGGGATGGACTTATGTCAGGTACATGTACAGTGCTAAGTATGTGTGATGCTACAGTGGTATTGTACCAGGCATCGTGAGAGTTCTGAGAGCATGATTGAGGTGTACTTGTACCAGCACCATAAACGTGCTGAGATTATGTATACTTGATGATTAAATTGTGATATTATTAATTTTGGCATGTGAATTTGATTATCTGGCATAAAGTTGTGTTTTCCTCGTGTTAATTGATGTTGATCTCTCTACTTGATGTTTAGAGCTTAAAATGACAGTTCACTCTGATAAATTCATGCCTAAGTGATTTCTGTGAAAAGTTGATGCTTTGACTGATATACTTGAAAAGCATGCCTATTTCTCCTCTTATTATGTTAGAGTTGAGAATATTATTTTTTGAGCCCTTTTTCCTATATGTCACTATTCTGCTGTTATTGTTGTTGTTGGTTGTTGAAAGTGCACATCAAACCTTGCCAACCTCGTTGCTACTTTCTTCGAGGTTTGTTTGCTACTTATTGAGTACATGGAGTTAGTTGTAATCATACTATACTCTATAATTCATGTGTATATCTAGGTGTTGTTCATAATTGTGCTTGCTTATGAGTTATTTATTATGATTTTCTTGGAGATCGAAGTAGCTCCTATAACCTGTTCGCATGCCTTGAAGTTCCCTCTTTTATCCTATCTTATTACCGTTAGTTGAAATATGTCTTAAAGTATGTACATTTATATGCATGTCTCCTTGCATTTTACTCATATTATGGAGAAATTGTATGTCTAATGTAATTAATTATTCTATTTCATGGCTTTATTATGAGTAGGAGTAATCCGGACACAATGTGGGACGAAAGTGTACAAGTTGAAGCACTAAGAGAAGGAAGAGAAAAAACTGCCCAGGCTAGCGCCCAGGCCAACGCGTCACGCTGCCTGGGAACATAAAACAATTGTCAGAGTTTTGGGGAAATGCTACCCCTGTACATTGGGTGACGAGATTTTTCTCTCATTTTTCCCGGGACAAAGTATTTTCCGGTCCTACACACCCCAACTCGTATAAAAATAAGTCTAAACCAATTTTAGAGTGAGGTACGCGACTTTGAGAGGAAAACAGAAGCATGGAACACTCAAGAGCGAGGATTGTTAATTTTTCTTCATCTTTCTTAGTATTTACAACTATTCAAACACTTGTGAATTTGTGTAACATTACCATGAGTGGCTAAGTCCCATTAGTTCTGGGTTGTGATTTAGCCATGATTGTTGTTGTTCGAAGTTGACTTTACCTTGACTATAATTCGTTAATATATGGTTGTTTCTTCAATTTTGTATTTAATTTCTTTATTGTCTGGCCAACAATTAGGTTTCATTTACTATCTATGATATGCTTGGGAAAGATACACATATATTAGAGAAGAATTGAAGAGAGCATGATCTTAACTCTAATATGGGGGCAGATTTGTGGCTATGGTAGGACTATACCTAAGTTCCATGCATAATTAAACATTGTTATCTTAATGTATTCTTGATAGATTGATTCCATAGGGATATAGGTATTAATCTATTTTGAATAGGCGATTAGTAATTCAGGAGAATACTACGAGAGCTATTACTCGATTAATTAGCAACCATAAGCGAATTGCATGAAAATGAGGGTTAATTAGAACATAATAGGATTTGAGTATCGATCACAACCCTAGAATTTTATCTCTATTGAATTCTCAACAACCATTTTTTGCGTGCTTAACTAGTTAATTGTTACTTGCGTGACTAACTCGATCGAATAACAATTTGAGTGAAATAAGTGGGTAGTTAAATATGGGTTCGACACTCTACTTATCATTTTATTACTTGTTGACCACGTATACTTGTGTGTGCATTAAGGAACAACAAATTTTTGGTGTCATTGTGGGGATATGAATATTGACTACTTTGCTAGCTTTAACTTTTGTTTTTTATTTCGTCATGTCCAACATTTCTTATTAGTTTCTCTATTCTCATGAACTTTGTTTGAATGTGAAAGGTCAGGAGCCAAGATAGACTTCAATACTTTGACCCCGAACATGAGAGAATATTTCACAAGACGTTCTCTACCTTTTAGGTAGGGGTAGGTCTGCATACAGACTACCCTCCCTAGACCCCACCTGATGGGAACATATTGGGGTTTTTGTTGTTGTTGTTGTTAAGATAAGTAAGAGACATAGATAATCATTTGGTACTTGTTTGACTACTTGTGGAGATGGCAGACAAGCAACATATGATGGTCCATGAGGTGGCAATCTATAGAATTACCAATGTCACTTCCAACATTGTGAAGCCCAGAATCATTGGAACTTTGAACTGAAATAAAGAATGATCCAGCTACTACATGAAAATGGGCAATTTGTGTGTCCTCCACATGAGGATACACAACAACACATTCTCAGCTTCTTGGAGATCAATGATACTTATACCAATTATGGAGTTGCTCGGGATTTTGTAGGGCTCGCATTTTTTCGCTTCTCTCTATTGGACAAAGCGAAGGTTTGGTTGAATGCAGAACAAACTAACTCTATCACATCATGGAATGATCTGGCTAGAAAATTTTTGGCACGGGTCTTTCCCTCAAATATCAGAAGAGAAATAGTTGCCTTTAAACATAAGGCGGGCGTGTCTTTATATTCAGCTTGGGAGAGGTTCAAGGGGCTGCTTCGGGATTTTCCTCATCACAACCAAACTAATTAAGTGTTGTTTCACACCTTCATGGAACGGCTAACATCCAGAGACCAAGAATGTGGTAGATGCTGCAGTAGGAGGTCAAGTGCTGGAGAAAATCTTTGATGAGATTTATGCATTTTTAAACAAGTTCTCCAAAATTAATCGTGATTGGAAAGGAGAGATGGTCAGACACACAGTTCACAGATCTGCAGATTTTTTTTTAGTTAGATGTTGTTTCTACATTATCAGGGAGGGTTGCCACATTGGCCAACCAAGTCAATAAGATGGCATTGGCTATCAATAAGCAGCATGCTCAGCCAGTGCAACAGGTTCATGCATTTTTTGATGTTTGTGGAGAGGGTCATACGAGCAATATATTCCTAACAAATCCATAGTATGTATGTTTCATGGGTATTGCAAATCAAGGCCAGGCAAATCAGCATGGGAACACTTATGATCCAAACTGGAGGAACCACCCAAAATTTACTTCAGGTGGAAATCAAGGTACTCAGAATCAATATAGGCAACAAGCTCCTCAACAACAATATAGACCGCCACATGATGAACAACCAACAAACTCTGTGAGCCATATAGAAGAGATGCTAAATAAAATGATGAATACCATCAGTCCTAAGCCCATTAGCCATTCGAAATCTAGAGCGACAAATGGGGAAACTTGCTAGTGCCAAAAATACTCGGCCAGCCGTTTAATAGGTTGTGGCAAAGCTACCACAACCAACAGTAGCGAAGCCACCATCCCCCTTCTGGCAAAAGTTCCAGAAAGTGAAAGACATTGTTGCTTACAAGAAGTTCCTTGATATTTTGAAGTAGGTGAAGATTAATATCCATTTAGTAGACATCTTGCAGGAAGTGCCTAAATATGAAAAATATATCAAATACATAGTGGCAAATAAGAAGAGGACAGCCGAATTCGAAACTGTGGCACTCAAAGAAGAATATAATTCAAGAATCTAAAGCAAGCTAGCTCAAAAGTTTAAGGATCCAAGTAGTTTCACTATCCATACTTCAATTAGTAATAACATCATCGGGCGAGCCTTGAATGATCTTGGATCAACATTAATTTGATTCCACTATCTATTTTTAGGCAATTGGGGTTGAGTGAGCCCGCGGATGACTAATGTGATCTTGCAATTGGTGGATCGCTCCCTTGCTAGTCCCTAAAGGGTGATTGAAGTGTGTTAGTCCAAGTGGGTTCTTTCATAATCCCTGTTGATTTTATTGTCTTGGACTACGAGCTTGATCAGGAAGTCCCACTTATTTTGGTGAATCCATTCCTAGCCCACAGGCCGAGCCATTATTGATGTTTGTGAAGGAAAGATAACAATTAGAGTGTCTAATTGAGTGGAAGTCTTCGATGTTTATGAAGCACTTAAACTACCAGTCCAGAGTTATCCATCATTTATGTGGTGGAAGATGATGTGACCTCTTTGATGCCTTATATGTTCCCCAAAGACCCCCTCCCCCCCCCTTGAATGAGCATTATTGAGGGATGAAAAAGAAAGTGAAGACGAGTTGGTGGAAGAAATTAAGCAAGTCCTTAACATGGCTTGCAAGTATATTCATGGGCTTGGGAAATTCAAGGAGTTGGAACAACCAGTTACACCGAATCTTCCTAGACCATATGTGGAAGAAGCTCCAAAACTGGATATCAAGCCTCTACCAGCGCACTTGCGCTATGCCTATTTGGGGAGTGCTAAAACATTGCTAGTGATTATTTCATCCAGATTTTTTGCAAGAAGAAAAGCTACTAAGGGTGCTTCGTGAGCACAAAATAGATGTTGGGTGGGCAGTTTCTAATATTAAGGGAATCAGTACTTCATTTTGCATGGATAAAATTTTTATGTAAGATGGACACTGCCCCAGTATTGAGCAAAAAATGAAGTTAAATCCAATTATGAAGGAGGTCGTGAAAAAAGAAGTAATTAGTGGCTTGATGGAGGTAGCATCTTCCCTATTTCGGATAGTAATTGGGTAAGCCTAGTGCAATGTGTTCTTAAAATGGGTGGCATGAGTGTTGTAGAAATTGAAAAAAGTGAGCTAATTCCTACTCGCACTATGACGGGGTGGAGAGTTTGCATTGATTATAGAAGGCTCAAAAAAGTAACCTGCAAGGAAGACTTCCCACTTCCATTCATTGACTAGATATTGGACAAGTTGGCAGGGCATGAGTACTATTTCTTACCTGATGGTTATTCGGGGTACAATCAGATTGTAATAGCCACCAAAGGATTAGGAGGAAACAACCTTCACATGCGCTTTTTGGTACTTTTGCTTTTAAATGAATGTCATTCGACCTTTGTAATGCACCGGCCACTTTGGAGAGATGCATGATGGCCATTTTTATCGATATGGTGAAAAGATTTTTAGAATTCTTCATGGATGACTTTCAATCTTTGGGTCTTCCTATGATGATTGTTTGAAATTTTTGACCAAAGTGTTGACATATTGTGAAGAAATGAATTTGGTGCTAAATTGGGAAGTGACACTTCATGGTGCAAGAGGGTATCGTTCTGGGTTATAGAGTTTTGCGGAGTGGCATTGAAGTTGAAAAGGTGAAGGGTATCCAAAGTTTCATGGGACACGCATGTTTTTATAGGCGCTTTATTAAAGATTTTTCTAAAATTACTACTCAATTGTGTAGATTGCTCAAAAAGGATGTGACATTCAATTTCGATGAAGCCTTTCTCAAGGCGATCGATATGCTTAAGAAGAAGTCGGCGGCTGCACCAATTATTGTTGCACCGGATTGGCCCCTTCCACTTGAACTTATGTATGATGCAAGTGACTATGCTATTGGTGCAGTGCTAGGCTAGAGGAAGGAAAAGATGTTTTGCTCACTATACTAGGTAAGTAAGATTCTTGATAGTGCATAATTGAATTACACCACCACTGAGAAGGAGTTGTTAGCAGTTGTGTGGGCCTTTGAGAAATTTTGGGCATACTTGGTTGAAATAAAAGTCATAGTCCATACTAATCATGCGGCAATCAGGTATTTATTTTCAAAAAAAATTATCCAAAGTTAGATTGATGTGCTTGGTTTTATTGTTGTATGAATTTTACGTAGAAATACGAAATCGGAAGGGCACAGAAAACCAAGTGGCTGGCCACCTATCGCGGCTATAAAATCATAAGCATATGGAGGAAGGTGGACAAATTAAGGAGACATTACCTGGTGATAAACTTTTTGCAATCACAGATGACCCTACCTTGTGGTATGAAAATTATTTGAACTATCTTGTGAGTGGAGTTCTCTCTCCAAAAATTTAATCTGAGGATAGGAAGAGGTTTTTGCATGATGTAAACTTTTACTATTGGGATGAGTCATTCTTGTACCGAAAGTGTACTGTCTAATTGATGATGAGATGCATTCTTGAAAAAAGGTAGAAAAAGTGTTGTGTGTCTGCCATGCCTCGCCATTTGGGGCCTGTCATGGAGGCGATAGGACGACTTCAACGGTGTTACAGTCGGGGTTCTATTAGCCAACATTGTTCAAGGATGCCCATGCATTTGTTAAGAAGTGTGACCAGTGTCAGAGAACGGGAACAATCACGAGATGCCGTCAGACGCCTTTGAATGAAATCCTGGAGGTAGAGATTTTTTATGTGTGGGTCATAGACTTTATGTGACCATTCCCATGTCTAGAGGATATAAGTACATTTTTCTAGCAGTGGACTACGTGTCCAAGTGGGTGGAGGTTGTTGCATTACCGACCAATGATGCCAAGGTGGTGGCCACTTTTGTGAAGAAGAACATATTCTCGAGGATTGGGACTCCACATTCTTTGATTAGTGATGAAGGAACACATTTTTGCAATCAGTTGTTGAATAACATTCTAGCCAAATATAGGGTCTGCCATTGAGTTTCCACTACATATCACCCACAAACAAGCGGACAAGATGAAGTGTCAAACACAGAAATAAAGCAAATATTAGAGAAAACAGTAGTGCGAACATGAAGGATTGGGCTGCAAAGTTAGATAATGGTGTTCCTTCTTATTAACTTGTTTTCGTTTCTTTATTTCTTTTCTTTTCTAACAAATTGCTTCAAATGTAGTTATGTAGTGCACATACAGAGCTTGCCTATGGATATTGCGGCACCACTAATCAAATTTGGGAAGGCTTTTGGTCATCACAGTATATCAGCAAAGCATTCTCTAGGACCTTATTTAGAAAAAGTGAATGGAATTATATCAGTTGTGTGAGTGAATCAGGCCAGCTCAACCAATAGAAGTCCCAGCTACACCCTTTGACATATGGTAAATATTTTCCATTAGTTATAACTTGATTTCACTTATATTACATTCAGCATGAGTTACTAATCTATAAAACATTCGTATAATTTTCAAATCGTTTTTCTATGTTCACAAAATCATTCAGGCAAGAAAGCTGTTAGGGGTAGCATTATTGGAAGTGTGAGATGATGAACTTTTTCGGCAAACACAACATCTTGTGTGACATAGAAATTGTTCCAACAGATAAAATTAATGAAGCTTTTGATAGGCTTAGACATAGAATCTTGTGATTTGTCAGATGCAAACTCGTTAGCTTTTCCTCATATAACCAACGATTGATTCTTGTACTAGTCAATGTTAACCTATATGTCTGAGAGCTTACTCATATTGTCGATTTTAGCTTGCATGAAAAAAGATGGACTGTGGGTCTTGAACAAAAGGAAACAAAATGCTTAAACAAATGTTGTTTCTCCATAATCTCACAGGACGTTGATGGCCGATTTAAACTTTTCAATTATGAAGAATTCTCAGAATGTCTGAACATACCTAAATATGGAAATGAAATGAAACATAACGGTCACTAGCTAGAGATTGAAAAAAAGTTGTTGTCGTTATTAGGCAAATAATACTTAGCGTTGGCGACCTAGTCACCCGAGTGAAGAAAGCCACAGTTTCTAAAAGACGATAAGACAATCCAAAGATAATGTGGACAACTGAAGTAAATTTTCAGAATTGAGTCATTCATGCAATTCTCAACATTAACGCAGTCACCAGGAGAAGCCTTACCGAGCACATGATGAGTAATTTTAGTTTATCTTTTAGCGTCTTCCATTTCCAGTGATTTTTACTGGGCAATCTAGATTGCCACAATCAGATCACCGGTGAAGAGGTCATTGTAACGGACGGATGCAACATAAAATCAGTGGGTACAATGAACCCAATATTAGTGCGTGGTGAACATATAACTTGAACTAATCAAGTTTAAATTCTCGAGCCACCTCTGTCTGGTGAGATTGATGTCTTTAGTGGAATGTGGTAGAAACCCTGGCGAATATTGCAGCTGCAAGACCTCAAAATATGACAAATAAACAGAAGTTGATGCTAATCATTCTTTCTTTTGGGAAAAGAAAATAATAGCCATACTAGCTAAGGCAATATCTTCCTGCCATTAGTTATTTAGCTAAAACTTCGTAGTTACAGTTCATGCAATTAGGGGTGGTCTTCTCCTATTCTAATGCTTTTCAGTCTTTTACTAGCTAAACGGAACTTAGTAGCATAACTTTCAGCTTCTCTATTAAGCGCACATTGGACATGGAGCACTTTATCCAGGTCGAAATTGTAGTACAAGAAGCTCTGTTTTGAGTTTAACTTATTGGAACAATCACTGCAATTGATAACAGCCATCTCACCCTCAAACGGGTACGAATAGAGGAGCTTATAACTAACTTTCTTGTTTGTGCCAAGTGTTAATGTCAAGGGAGCACCAGCACAGGTACGATGGAGACTGACTTTACAAGCGGAGCAATGGTATGCTGCACCAACTTCTTGGCTGCAAGCTGTGCAGTGGATATTTGGAAGATCGGTGTAGCTGGTGAGTATGAGGGTGTGATCCGGGTGATATTGGTGTCGAATCTTTGGTGGAAGAGGGAAACAGCTCTCGTCGATGAAGTAATTGCATTGCTGGCAAATGTAACCGGACGAAGACTTGTTTGAACATATGCAGCAACTCATGATTGATGCCTCATTCGTATGTTTGATTGCTTTCAGCGGATGGCGGTGGCTGAAGTGTGTAGCTTCTCCTAACTGTCTTACTTTTGGTTTTTGGACAGGGAAACTTGTTTGAAGAACCAATAGTTTCTGGACTTCAGATAGGAAACTTTCATCCCCTGTTAGCCCAAACTCTTCTTCAGCACCGCACTCAAAATGGCACATGTAATCAAACTCACGGTTGTAGAAAAGCCAAGAGGATTCCTTATTCATATCTTGGTTACATATATCACAAAACAGGGCTGCACCTTCATTTTCTAGTGGAAAGATAGTGAAGAGATCAAGTGGAAATTTAACCTTATGGATCAATGTTGTTGGCACAGAAGCACATTCAAGATGAAGGTTAAAATTACACACATCGCAATGATAGTAAAAAGCAAATAGTGACTTGTGAGGGTAAGAGTAGTCATATCCACATGCCACACAACGGGATTCAGTTATAACACCTCTCTTTTCGGTCACAGCCAGCAGTTCACTTTCAACTTTCGAATAACAAAGAGCGATTGAGGGAATAGGACAAAGGGTAAGCGAGTGCATCGGGTGAAAATCATGCCGAATTCTATTAGGAATGTTAGAGCATACCTCGTGGAGAAAGTAACGACAATGATCACAACCATAAGCCACTCCGGATATTATAAAAGTACACATGTTGCATCTTATATTTTCTGTACCTCGGAGATGGAACCTTAGCAGAGAGTGTCTGTGGCTGAAATGATCTAGATCACCATCACCAACGCGAGCCACTTTCGACACACACCCTTCCTCCTCCTTCGCGACCAATTTAGAATCCAAGACCCCAGAATCTGATTCCTCTTTACTTGTTAATTCTCTTTGTACCTTTTTCTGTCTCTGCCTAAATCTGTACTGAACAGTTTGATTTCCTTCTCTATCCTTCACCTTTTCATCATCTGCTAGAGAAGCATCAAATTTTTTGTTCTTAACTATTTCTATATCTCCTTCTTTGGGTAGTGATATAACTTTAGGATGAGTTAGCCACTGAAGAAGAAATTTCAGCACACGATAAATCAGAGCAATAGCTGGTAGCCATATAGAAAGGCCTACTAAATAACTGAATTCCAAGTTTTTGTCAAACTGCAAGCATAGCATCTTCTTGTCGTCCGGCATTAATTGATATTACTCTTGATTCTTGCTTCAAGAATTGATTCTAGTCGTTCAAGTAACAGAAGACAGGTGAAATTATTGAAAAAGCAAAAGCTAAGGAAAGAGAAGAAGGAAAGGTAGAGGATATTAAAGTAGAAATAAAGAAAGATTTTAATTATCTGGTCACTTGCCTTTTGCGAAGATTCCAAAAACATATGTATGTAATGGGTGATGTCGAGATGTCCAGATCTTGTGGTATACTGATGGGATGAATAAAAAAAAAAGGCATCACGAGGAAACAAGCAACGCAAACCTTGACGACAATAAATCAGATAAGAAGCATAATACTTTGATATGGTTTGATCAGTCCTACGTATGATTTACTAATATAAAAAAGAGAAAAAAAAAACTTATGAGAGCATAAATTATCTCCTAAACATAACTCTCATAAGGACTACATTGTGGATTCTATGTTATGTTCTTGTATGAAGGAGATCATCAATTTATAGATCTCACACCATTTTCCTCCAAGAAAAGGATCGGTTAAACACGGAAGACATCTATATTTTTCCTATAGTAAAAGTAAAATCAATTAGGGTAAAGTCTTTGCTCTTTCTTCAAGAAAGGTAAAATCCAAATACTGTAAGAAAATCACGATAAAATCCTAACAACTCTTCCATTTGGCCTGAATTTTCAAGACAAAATTTGATCCGCCTTATTTGCATAATCTTCACCACTGGTGTATGTCGTGGTTAAAAATGGGTATTGGTTGAAAACTGAAGCCTTGTGGTTAAAATGAGCACGAATTAAAATATTGGAACCTTGCGTCAAAAGTGAACAAGGTAACAATGAAGCCTATGCATTAAAAGTGAGCATGGGTTAACCGTATTGGAGTCGTATGTTAAAAGTCATGAACAAGGTTAAAAGTGAAGTTCATGCGTTAAAAATAAGCATGAGTTAAAAATTAAATCTCATAATCACATGTTCACAATAGTTTTGTTTTAAAGATGCATCAACATGAGTGTTGAAAATATATAGTTGGAAGAGTGTTTCCACATGTAGTACTCAGACTATTTTTTTATAAGAATCTTCTTTATTGTCAAATTGGTTATAACTTAATCTGAACCGCCTTGAACCAGTCTCCAACCTCGTTGAACCATTGTCTCTGACACCACTTGTTGAGTTTGAAAAAATAGGGCGTCATGTGAAAACAACAAAGCAAACCTCAGCGACAATAAATTAGATAACAAAGTTAAATAAACTTAAAGAAGCATAATAGTCTCATATAGTTTGATCAATTGACCTACATATGACTTGCTAATTAAAAAAAAACTTAAGAGAGAACAAATTTTTTTCCTTAAACAAAACTCTCTTAGGGACTACATTGTGAAGTTTGTGTTATGTTCTTTTATGAAAGAGCGATCATCAATATATAAAGCTCACAATATTTTCTTCTAAGAAAGGGATATGTTAAATATGGAAAAAATCCATATTTTCCTTATAGAAAAAGTAAAAATAATTATGTTAAAATGTGATGACGCGATAGGTCGTTTTGATTATTAGCCTTTATTTCCGTTTTCCAAGACCACTATCAGCTTCATTTGATGTTTCTTGATTTACGTGTGTGATCCATATCGTTTTCCGAAAGCTTTTACATAAAGTTTTGAACAAAAAGTGATTTTAGGCTTAAAATGGGACTTGAGTTAACCACGGTCAACATTCTTTGTAAACGACCTCGGATCGGTATTTTAATGATTCTAGTAGCTTTGTATGATATTTTTGAACTTGTACGCATGTTTGGTTGGGGTCCGGGGTGACCCAAGCGCATTTCGACGCGTTATGTCAAAAATTATGAAAATGAGTTTACAAGTTAAAAATCATGAGTTTTGATGATCGATAAGATCTGGGATAGCTTTTGTGATCCAGGCTTCGCATTTGCGATTCCTTACTGAGTGGAGCAACTTCGCATTTACGACGCTTGGCACACATTTGTGAGGGGGTGTTCTTCGCAAATGCAAAGGTTTTGTCTCATTTGTGATGTTTACATGACTGTTGTACTGGTCGCTTTTGCGACCAATATTTCGCAAATCGGGCTTCCCAATTGTGAACACCTGCTGCTTGGTAAAAAATGGAAAACTCGAGGCTTAGCTCATTTTTCATCATTTCTCAACCTCAAGTACTCTAGAGTTGATTTTTGAAGAATTTTTTCTTACCGAATTCATTGATAAGCAGCTCTAATCCATTTTATATTAATTCCGTAATACTTTTCATGAGTTTTTAACATCAATTTAGGATTTATATGGTAGAAATTAGGGATTTTAGATAGAAACTAGGGATTTTATAAAATTGGGGTCAGTTTTCGAAATAAATCATATAACCGGACTTGGGATTTTATGGCCTATCTTACTAGAAGATTTCAAAAAATGGTCCGAAGAAATGGTGGAATACCAAAGAGAGGTAGTTCCATCAAGCCAAAGAACTATGATCTCTGTCACAAGTGCGGAAAGCCAGGACATTTCATCAAAGAGTGCCCACTTCTAAAGTTGGAGCAGTACAAGCACAACCCTGAGAAAGCAGCAAAAAGGAACCTGGTTCCTGAAAAATGCTTCAAACGAAAAAGTGCAGCTCATAATGTTGTGAAGCAAACTCTTGCTGCATGGAGAGACTCCTCCAGTGAATCAGAAGAAGAAAATGATGCAGGACATAGCTCCATGATGGCAATGGAAAATGAAGCAAAGGAATATGATTCATTATTTGCATTGATGGCTCAGTCTAATGATGATGAAGATGACGACAATGATGAGGTAAATTTTAGGGATGTTCAGAGGAATCTAAAATCCAATTCTCCTAATAAACTAATGTCATTAGGTAATGTTCTAATTGATGCATATCATAGTCTTGTTAATAATAAGGATGCCTTGACCATAGAGTTAGGAGATGCTGAACAAACTAGGGATGACTTGGTGGTCTGTGTGGTTGATTTAAAGGAAACCATAGATAATCTTGAAAAGGATAAAGAAGTTTTAACTGAAAAGATCAATAGTGTAGAAAATGAGAGAGATGATCTGATGATGGTGGTTGTTGACTTGAAGGAAACCATAGAAAACCTCAGCAAAGAAAAGAATACCCTAGCAGAGAAAGTTGCAGCCACTGAGCAAGAGAGAGATGATTTTTTAGTGGTAATCACAGACCTAGAGGAAATACTTGAGGGACTTAAAACATAACATAGGCGTGTGATCATTGAGAAAGGAAAGGAAGTAGCTAGTGAGGCACACAATCTTGAAAAAGAATTAAATGATGTGAAAACTAGTATGTGTGGTGAGCTTGAGAAAAATAGGCAAATTCAAGCAGAATTGGAAAAGTTAAAAACGATCTTGAGAAATCCCTTAAGTGAACCTGGTCCTCAAATGTTGTTACTGCCATGTATTTGAATAATGGTGGAAACGGGTAGGGAATAGGGTTCCAAAAGGAGAAAAATCCTTACAACCCTCACAACAAGAACGTCACTGTACATGATAACTAGCTTTGTACCTACGGTGGGAACAATGTGCACTTCACGGATAATTTCCAGTCCAGAGTTCAATCTGTTCAGAAAAACAAAGTTTTTGCTGAAAAAGTGACTACTAAAAAGGGACCAGGTGCCACGAGCAAAAAACGTATTTTACCTGCTTGGACTATGAAAGCTCTCATTCACCTGTTTCCTCATTACAAGGCACCTAAACTGGTTTGGGTTCCTAAATTTAACCCTTGATTTACCTGTGCAGGGAACATTGAGAGGAAGCAGCCTACAATGGATCATCGACAGTGGATTCTCTAAGCACATGACTGGGAAAACCATGGACTTCATTTCACTGAAAGCCCTGCAAGGAGGTAATGTATCCTTTCGAAATGGAAAAAAGGGGTACATTCTCGGTGTTGGAAAGGTTGGAAAGTCTCTCTCACAATCAATTGAGAACGTTTACTATGTGATGGTCTGAAGTACAGCCTCTTGAGTGTCTCTCAAATCTATGATAAAGGGAACGAAGTAGAGTTCTTGTCTAAAGTGTGCACAATTACTAATCTGGTAACTGGTGAAGTGGTCTTAGTAGCCAATAGATACAAAAACATCTATATTTCTGATTTTGGTTCTCTACAAGTTGGTGATATGAGCTGCCTGAAAGCAGTTGATGATGATGTAGAATTGTGGCATAGAAGGTTGGGGCATGGAAGCTTCTCCCTTCTGAATACATTGATACAGAAGGACCTGGTTCGTGATCTGCCAAATTCAAAGTTCAAGGAGCACAGAGTGAGTGATGCATGTTCTAGAAGGAAATATGTGAAATCATCCTTTAAGCCAAAGAAGGATGTCAGCATGTCAAAGCCACTTGAACCCCTTCATATGGATCTATGTGGTCCTATGAGAGTGCCAAGAAGGGGTGGAAGAAGATATATCTTTTTGATTGTAGATGACTATTCAAGGTTCACTTGGACACTATTTCTCAGAATAAAAGATGAGACATTCGAAGTGTTCATGGCCTTTGTCAAGAAAATCCAAGTGAAGATGGATTTAAAGGTAGGATGCATCAGATCCGACCATGGAACTGAATTCGACAACACCAAGTTTGATGAGTTGTGCAATGAAAATGGGATCACCCACAACTTCTCAGCTTCAAGGACTCCACAGAAGAATGGAGTCGTTGAAAGGAAGAACAGAACTCTCGAAGACATGGCCAGAACAAGTGCTCATTGACAGTGGAATTGCCAAAAATTTCTGGGCAGAAGCAATAAACACTTCATGATACCTAGTGAAGAGATGCTTGATCAAATCCCTCTTGAACAAAACGCCCTATGAGTTGCTCAACGGAAGGAAACCCAAGTTGACTCATCTGATAACCTTTGGATGCAAATGCTATGTTCTCAACAACGGAAAGGATCAGCTTGGGAAGTTCAATCCAAAAAGTGATGAAGGAATTTTTCTAGGATATTCCTATCAAATAAAAGCTTACAAAGTGTACAACAAGAGGACCCAATGCGTGGAAGAAAGTGTTCATGTGATATTCAACGAGACACTTCTATCTAGCGAATAAGGAAACAGGGACGATCAAGACAATGAACCACTGTTGGTTCCTGGAGAGATCACTGATGTTTTAAATGGAAAAGCGAATATGATGAGTCAGCTGAAGGGAACAGGTGAAGATAATGCAACCTCCTTTACCACTTCTCAAGAGGAACCTGGTACCCAAATCACTACCACTGAAGCTGAAGAAAGAGTTGTTGAAGCGGTCCAAAGCACTCCACGGGTAGCAGAATGAGGAGTGCGGGGGAACCAGTCAAGTTTACCATGTTCTTCTGCAAATCAAATTCTAGTCCCCAATTGGAAACATAAAATCTCCCATCCACTTGATAATATAATCACCCCTTGATTAAGGAGTCCAGACAAGATAAAAAACCAGAAATTCCCTAGCCTTCTCAACCTTTCTATCCCAAATAGAACCCAAAAATATCAAAGAAGCCTTGAAGGATGCAGACTGTATCACGGCTATGCAAGAGGAGCTACATCAATTTGAAAAAAACAAGGTATAGAACCTTGTACCTAGAACCTCAGATAGAACCATCATAGGGACCAGGTGGGTGTTAAGAAATAAGCTAGATGAACATGGAAACACTACAAGGAACAAAGCAAGGCTCGTTGTCCAAGGCTACAATCAAGAGGAAGGGATTGATTATGATGAGACCTTTGCCCCAGTTTCTCGCATGAAAGCCATTAGGATTCTTATTGCCTTTGCATCCCATACGGAGTTCACCTTGTTCTAAATGGATGTGAAGAGTACATTTTTGAATGGTTTTCTCAAAGAAGAAGTTTATGTCAAGCAACCTCCAGGTTTTGAATGTCATGAACATCCTGAGTATGTATTTAAATTGGATAAGGCACTCTATCGATTGAAGCAGGTCCCTCGTGCTTGGTATGAAAGACTATCCAAGTTTCTCTTGGAAAATGGATTCACAAAAAAAAATTGACAAAACTCTGTTCTTGAAGAAACGGGGAAGGAACCTGCTCATCGTTCATGTATATGTTGATGATATCATATTTTTGGCATTGACAGACTCACTATGTGAAGAATTTTCTAAACTAATGGAAAGTGAGTTTGAAATGAGCATGATGGGGGAGCTGAACTTCTTCTTAGGTCTTCAAGTGAACCAGTCCACAAAGGGAACATGCATCAGTCAGTAGAAATACGTCAGGGAACTTTTGAAGAGGTTTGATATGGAAACATCAAAGGTGATTTATACCACTATTCCTACTGCTACTAAGTTGTACATGGATGAATCTGGATCACCTGTAAATCAAACAATGTATCGAGGAATCATTGGATCACTACTCGACCTTACTGTTAGTAGGCCAGACATTGTGTTCAGTGTGGGTCTATGTGCAAGGTTCCAATATAGTCCTAAGGAGTCCCACCTGAAGGCTGATAAGAGAATTCTGAGATATCTTAAGGGCACACATGACCTGGTTCTATATAACCCTTCAGGTGATAATTTCAATCTTATTGGCTATGCTGATGCAGACTATGCAGTTTATCTGGTGTACAAGGAAGCAAAACTCAGTAGCTCTCTCAATAACTGAAGCGGGATATGTTGCTATAGCTTCTTGTTGTGCTCAGTTACTGTGGATCAAACAACAATTGGAGGATTTTGGAGTGTACATTGGCTGTGTACCGCTTCTATGTGACAACACTAGTGCACTCAATATGGCAAAGAACCTAGTTCAACACAAGAGAACCAAGCATATTGATGTCAGACATCATTTTCTCAAAGATAATGTTGAAAATGGACTTATCTGTATGAGGTTCTGCTGCACAGAAGATCAAATTGCAGATATCTTTACCAAAGCTTTAAGAAGGTAGAATTTTCTAAAGTGTTCTCTGACCAAGATTAACTCACATCTATACCGTTACAGGTAGACACACATGATGATTATGGAAGCTAAAGAAACAACATTGAGCTACAAAAGAGAGTTGCAAAATCTTTTGACAAAAACTGGTCAGGAACCTGGTTCCTGCACGCCAGGTTAGTAGTAATGTGTTTTTCTCATGCATATCTCAAAAGACAACAAAAATTAATTTAACTGCCACATCATCTGACTTTTCAAAACCTATATATCACGTCTCGTCTATCAAATCTTTTCACCTTTACTGCACCGTTACGTATTCCCAAAAACCTACCGCTATTTTCAAAACCGTTTCCTTTTCCCTCTCATAATTAGATTTGTCTTCCATAAAACACTCTTACTTCGTGAGTTTTGCACAATCACTCCACACCATATCTCTCAATTCTCCCAGAGTCTTTAAACTCTTTTCCACCATGGCTGATGAGCAACCTTCCCTCACTCCTGTTAATGACATCATTCTCGCCTTTCTAACTCCCTTAGTGTCACCACTAGAAGACCTCTCCTCTACTACCCCTAACACCAATGTATCTACACCTGTTTCTTCTTCATCTCCTATCTCCCTCACAACTCCATCTAACCCTGTTTCACTCCCAAGTGCTGAGACTTCTGACGTCCTAGACGTTAACCCTAGTTCTCCTCTATTGTCTGATCAAAACAAGGGAGAAATGGAAGGTTCTACCCCTTAAGAATCAGGGGTTTCTAAGGAAGATTCCGACCAGTTCTTGAACTCTCTCTTCTTGGACTCAGCGGCTCCCATGGAGTCACCAGAGAAAGAAGCAACAGAAAATATCATGGCCATTGCTGCTGAAAGCTTGGTGAGTGAAGGACCCTTTCTCCTGCCTGAGTCTCAGGGGGAAGAAACTCCGTTCTTAGGGGACGAGATAACCATGGTACATTTTGAATTTCCTCTTCATGAAAAATCCTATGACACACATATTGGAGAACCTGATTCTCTTCATGAGAAAACAGGTCAGGAACCTATCTTATACACTAAGCTGTTGGAATCCATTCCTCTTGTTAAGACACCTAATGCCGAGGATGATGAGGATGACATGGTTCTTAGCTCTTGTTTCAAGATTAGAAAGCCACAGTCACTCCTGAGCCCTCTTCTAAGTGACCAACTACTAGGTTGTAGAAGAAGGAGGCTTTTGAGTCTGCTTTACAGAAAAGTGGAAGGAGCAACAAGAAAAAGAAGAGGAGGCTACTGAAAGAGGGAGAAGTTATGTGTGATAAAAATGTTCCAGTAGTGGAAGTCGATGAGGATTCGGTATAAGAACCTAGTTCCTTGGTGAAGAGGTCTAAGAAACTGCAAGATTCTTTGGCTAGTGCTTCGAAGGAAGCTGTTGAAAAAACGAGTGGAAAGTCTGTGAAGAGTGGTAGTAAGTCTAAAAAGGTTTTGGAGGAGGAAGATGTGTCAGAGGATGATATCCTGGTTGCTTTAAGTGGTAAAGGGAAGTATGTGGCAAAGTCTGGAAAAAGAAAGTGGGAAACTGTTGGGGATCCCAATACTGGGAAGAAGGTACATAGCGACAGTGGGCTTGGGAAAGAATGATTGAGGACTCAAAAGGTTTTGTGGGGTCGTATGTTTGACCCTGAAATCTCAGAGATTGCAGGGATGAGACAAATCTTGGAGATTATGGAGTTCCAGAAGTGGGGTCATTTATTTATGGAGGATGTTCCCAAACTCTATGAGGAGGAGGTGCAAAGCTTTTATGCAACCCTCTTCACTGTTGCGGGGGACCATATATGCGTGCTAGTCAATGGAGTGGACATGGTGATCAATTCTACTGTGTTAGGGACCATTCTCAAAGTTCCCTCTGAAGGGTTTTCATCAGTTAGGGGTGTTTGTGGAGCCAATTTCTAATATGCTATTGTGAAGGAGCAAGCTATCCAGCATGGGGAACGGGTGCACAAGAAGGCCTTACTTCTTGTGTACCAGCTCCTTTTTGAATTGGTTAACAAAGTTTTACATCCCCATGCTGAGAGGTGTTCCATCACGTCTAAGTCTGATATATACCTCATGCAGGCCCTTTATGAGTTCACCTCTATAAATCTACCGGCCATTATGATCGAACACATACAGAAGGTGGAAAACTTTCAGCATGGGAACCATGGGCTTCCGTATGGGTTTCTCCTCACACGGGTCTTCAAGTTCTTCAAGGTACCTTTGGGGACTCAGAAAGTAGGAACCAGAAGGCAAACCTTCTCCAAGATGACTCTGGAAGAGTGTGAATACATAGAAAAGGTTGGGGGGAGCACTTCAATGATTTCTCAGCTCATCAACGCTCAGAACAGCACTACAGAATAAATTTGGAAGTTGAAGGCAAGCAATGCTATACTTGAGACTCGGCTTAGTCATGTTGTTGGACCATATGGATCCTCTAACCCTTCCTATGAAGACGTTGCCCATCTGTCTAAGGAAAATTATGAGCTCCAGAAACAAGTGGAGAACCTATGGGAGATGTTACTTGAGGCACAGATGTCAGCCAATGCCCGGATGGATCTTGTTCTCAAAACCCTTGTTAACCCTTCCAAGCCTTTCTCTTCTAGTTCCCCCTAGGAAACCCCTCAATGACCAGTTTATCTTGTTGTTTTGATGTTTGTGCCAGTTGTTTATTTTTCTGTTTTTTGGTGGTATGTTGGATTTCACTTTTGCTGCTCCCACCTGAAACAGTCCAAACTTGCTCTGCTATAATGGCAGAGGCTTGTACTTTTTAATGTTATCAATGAACAACTCTCTTTTTGCTAGTGAAATGCTTGACTTTCTTCTACTTCTTTTTTCTATCATCGTGTGTGCACACATGTGCCATGAGTTAGTTGTGTTGGACTTCTTTATTCTTTTTTTGCTTGTTTATGTATTTTTAATGATTCCAAGAGGGGGAAGATATAGAAGATACTTGAAAATTGAAGCATGTGATTAAGGAGGAAGCATAGATTCAGGGGGAACTCGTGATATTCCTGGTACTTTATCTGGTTAATCAAGATCTATAAATGGTTGCCAATTTCAAAAGCTTGTCATCATCAAAAAGAGGGAAATTGATGGCTTTAAGGTTTCATTGTCTTATGTTTTGATGATCTAACAAACTTCTTGTCTAGAACCAGATAAAGGACATGATGCATACTTGGTACAATTCTTCAACAATGGACGTTAGCTAATATGAGATATGTGACATTAGCTACACAAGAACCAATTCAGGAACCTGATCCTCTCGAGTTTCCCTGACAGAAGTACAAATTCAACTCTACAGCTGGAAAGTGACTGCCTGCAACTGTGCACGCTACAATGAAGAAACAGCGCAACGGTCATTTCCCATTGGGAAGGGCCTTGAACCAACAAAGTGTGTACACCATCCAAGTGATGTCATCCAAAGTATATCAACAAGGAGCATTGAAACAAAACATCACTTGAACATTTTGTGATATTCTCTCAATCATTCAATATCTCATCATCTATCATTGAAGTCACAAGTGTATCAAGAACAAAGTGCAACACTACTACGGACCAGTTCCATAACGAGTCTTTGTATGTCCTTAGTTGAGTTGTACCTTTTTATTTGTTCTTCATTGTAATTCCTAAGTTGCTTATCTAGAAGATTTTACTAGGAACCTCCAAAAGCCATAAAGCCTTAGAGTTTGTGTCGTGACTAGAGTTAGTCATGAGTTGAAGTCTTTGTAATACGAATGTTGTAAAGTGTCTTGTTATAGGTGTATTACAAGTTAGTGAGTTTGAAGTCTTTGTAATAGAGTTATTACAAAGTTTCTTGTAATAGGTGTATTGCAAGTTAGTGAAGTTGAAATCCTACTAGTGTAGGTCGTGATTTTATCCCATTGAGTAGGGATTTTTCCACGTAAAATCCTGTGTCTCATTTACTTACTATTTCGTTAGTTAGTACTGCGGGAATTTTTACAGGACCAGGTCTCTATACAGTTTGGATGACTCATATATTCTATCAGATGTTCGAGGTGGCTACGTTGGTACTAATTAGATACATGTTGAAAATGGCAAAAGTTTGAGAATTGCTCATGTTGGTGATTTAATTTTACCTTCTTCTGGTAGATTGTTATGCTTGCACAACATTTTTCATGTTCCAAAAATACCTAAGCGCTTACCTAGTGTTTTGCATTTTGCCGATGTTAATAGTGTGTTCTTTGAATTTCACCCATGTAATAGTTTTGTGAAAGATCGCACAAGCAGGAAGGTGCTACTGGAAGGGAATCTTGAACATGGCTTCTTGTTTACCTCAAAAATGGTTTCAACAATTATACTTGATTTTTGGTTCTAAAAATATGCGATTTATTTAAATACTAGTAAATAATCAAGAAATGATAAGTATAAATGAGGAGAATGTGATAGCCAAACCAATGTTGCTAAAGGAACGAGGGCCTCGAACTTGGTGATTTCAGGGCCTCGAGGCTAGCTTAATGACAATAAAGTATAACAATAAAGTTGATGAATAAACTGAGCACAGCAAACGAGAAAAGTAGAGTAGAATATTCTATAACAGTTGAATTTCATGTCCTTACAAATGATTGGGGTCCCGTTTATATAGGAGGAAAAACCCTAATATGGTACATGTCTAATTATGACAAACAATACTATTGGTACAACTATATAATGACCTAGTAGATTTGTACTATTCCTTACAAATCGTATGCGTCCTAACCACATGTCCTTGGGAATTTCCTGCTTTTTCTTGACTGTCATCGATTTTTCTTTGCCTCGAGTTAGGTTGTGATGGGCCTTTGATATTCTCTCTCGAGGATGTATTTTGAGAATGGGCTTCGAACTTCGCTTTGAGACCTTTAAAGCTCAGGCTTGGAATAACAGAGACTTCAAAATCGGAATCCTCCGATTTTGTCCGTATACAGATAGTCCCCGCGTTTCTTAGAATGAAATGATAAGAAACGATTTTGAATTTTTGACTCTTCTGAATTCTCACCATGACGTCAGTCACGTGAGGTCAGAAACTGGTGTGATGGAAAAGTTGTGCAGAGGTCATGTCTGCACAGTTCTCAAAACCCACAAATCGATAACGACCGTTGTCCGCCCTTTTAGCTTGTCCAACACGTTTAGATGACCCTTAAAAATACTCTAATACTACATTTTTTATACTTTCACTTTCTACACATCTTCAAATCTTCATTAACTCCTTTATGCGTTCGTCCTTTTTCCGTGTTTATCTCTTAACCAGTTCCTTCTTCTTACTCTGAAACTCAACATGGCGAAAACCTCAAAGAACGTTCCCCAAAAAGAGAAATCCCATTCATCATCACGCTCGTCTAAGAGCAAAACGATAATACCTCCTCGTATTGAGGAGTGTACCCCGGGCCCTGTGAAACATCCCCTGATTTTAAGGTTGAAAAACCTTCCTTAGTTGCGGGACGATGTGAACCCATGTCTCGATATATTAGTCTAATAAGCGAAACCAAAAAGGTAAAAGTTAACTGCCATTGGGGGGATACAGTACAAGTGGAGATCCCTTCACCTGAAGAGGACATAACCACTAACAAAGTTGGGTTTCTAAGCGTATATACATACGCATTCACCTTAGGTTCCATATATCCCTCCTCGGCACCGATAGATCAAGTGATCCTTGAATTTTGTAGACAATATCTGGTGACTCTTGGCCAAATCTATCCTTCCTTCTAGCGAATCATCTACCTGATTAGGTACTTTTTGAACATGGTCATGCCTTTCACCCTCAACCATCTGATTAGATTGTACAGTCCTCATTTTTATCCAGGTGACCTTATTAAGGTACAACATCGATCTTTGAAGTATTTATTTGCTAGAATCGACGAAGATAAGGACCAAGGATGGATGAGCCGCTTCGTTCGAGTCAGATCCTCTGACTTGATTCCTGGTGAGAAGATGCCATTCCCCGAGGAATGGAATATGAACCGTAAGTGCTGACTCATCGAACATGCTTTGTTAGTCAGATGTTTTTTCTTCCTTTTGAACTAACTCACTTCCAATGGTGCAGTCGTCGAGTGGTACCCCGGTGCGGTCAAGGACATCCCGGGCTGGGTTCGACAACTAGATTCCACCTCTATATATGCTGAGCACTTCTGTCATGAGTTGACCAGAGGTTGATGGGAGGCCAAAAACCATGGTGATCTTTTATTACTGTCACTTTTCGAATTTATTAGTGAAGATATCTCTTGGTAGCACACTTAACCATGTGTGCTCATGTAGGCCTCGGGGAAGCCGTTTCAATGAGGCCTCCCCCGCCTAGCAAAGTGGATACCCCAGAACCCACCAAGTATAAGAAGATAAAGAGGGAGACGCCGACGGACTCCCCAAAACCGAAAAAGGCTAAAGCTCGGAAGTCTAAGACCGACATAGTGGCTTTGACTCCTGCAGTTTCTGGGAGTCTTCGTGCCGAAGACGAAGAGGGAGATGAGACCGAAGGAGATGCCCTCCCGTTAATAACTCGGAGGGGTAGTAGTATCGATGTCTCAAAGGCTAATGCACCGAAGGCTTTTGAGGTGGCTCAGTCTTGAGTTGAGGATATTCCTGAAGGGGGCTCGAGCAAAGTCCTCAAGCCAACAGATAGCTAGAGCATTCCTAGTGCTAAAAGATACTCGGTCGAGGATCTTCGAGAGACCAACCCCGATATTTCTCGAAGGAAGAAGAAGGCCCCGATTGACCCACTCGGGGTGATCGATGTAGGTGATTCTCCACAAGGCCCATCTTTTTCCGAGGGGAAGATACGGGATGCCCATGACATGAAGACTCCCAAAGCGGGGGCATCCCACGGGGAGAACGATATCTTTGAAGAATGCCTTGCCGGGATGGAGGAGGGCCGTAAATATAAGGAGCTTCATGCTAAATCGGCCGCTGAGCTATCCAAAGTCATGTGCGAAGCTGATGCACTCATGCCTTCGTATCAGACTGATGCTGCTACTACAAATGCTCGAGCTAAGAAGGTATCTGTTGAAGCCGAGCTTAAGCTAACTCGTGCCCTCGACCATGCTCGACTGGAATCTCGAAGGCAAGTTCTCGAGGAGGTGCATGCCAAATAATTTGATCTTTCTGGCGTTATCAAGAAAGTGAAGGCCTTAGAAGAAAAATTGGTTGCGCTGCTCACTTTTGATGAGGATTCTTCTAGTGGCTCGGTGAGCAATGAAGATGAAGATGAAGTCCCTGAGGGGGAATAGGCACCAACAAAATATTAGGATTTTATTGTTTTCCTTTTTTGTGTAAGGGCTCCATGTGGGAGCTTCTGTAGACATATTTTGTACTCCCACTATAAATACAAAAGATATTTGGTTCATCTTTGTTGTTAATTTCTGCCTTGCCTTCGTCTTTTTGATGTTGTTGATGACCAGTCTGATTTATTGGACTTAGAATATAAAACCCTTAGGTTTTGAGTTCGAACTAGGTGAGGTCTCGATCACAGTGTGCTCCGGCCTTTAAGTTCCTTTAGGTATCGGCCCTTAGGATTTAAGGCATCGACTCTTAGACTCTTTTTAATTTGGCCCTTAGGATCTTAAATATCGGCCGTTATGCTCTTATAAATCATCCCTTAGGCTCTTACAAATCGTCCCTTAGGCTCTTTTTAGATTGGGATAATTCGACCTCTAAAGTGGCTACAATTTCCCCATTTTGGCTAAAGATTTTTAAAATTTTATTTATGCCTTGGCATGTTTTTATACTCTTTTGACTTTTTGATGGTTCGATTGATAGGAACCTCGATTATAATTTGATGTGCGACGATAATTGAGTACCTCGTGAGGTTCTCTCAAAGGCTGATTTTCTAGAAGCATTTACAGTTCGGAGCTGATTTTATCGAAGCCCCTTTGCTTATGCCGAGGGTAGCCTGATTTAACCATTTTTTTTGAAATATTTGAAGGCCTTTAGTTTTATGGAGGAAGTCGGACGTCTCCGATCCGCACTATTTCGGCTGTAGCCTTTTCATGTGACCGTAGTCTTTATATTTGGCTGTAGCCTTTAATCCTCGGGTGAGATGACTTCGGCCTTAATATCGAGGGTATGCCTTTTTAGGGATCTTACACGTTCAAATATATAGCTTTTGCCTTAATATCGGGGGTGTGCCTTTTTTAAGGTCTTGTAAGTTTGAGTATGCCTCGTTGAGGTCTTATAAGTTTGATGTTGCCTCATTGAGGTCTTATTATTTGATATTGCCTCATTGAGGTCTTATGAGTCCGAGTCTTTGATGACTCAATAAGTTGATCATCGGTGGCAGTCCCCGGGTGTTCGGGAGTATTTGGCCCTTGAGCCGTTTCATGTGAAAATAGTAAACTTCTTTGAGGTACAAAGTGTTTTGATAAATAAGAATGCTTCTTTGAATAATGCGTACATGTTTTTTTCCCTTGGGGGATCGACAATTCTACATGGACACGGTTCATTTGACAGTTTTTCCCATTACAGCATTCTCCTATCGAGGCCCTCTTTAGCATAACTTGTTTTCTTTGAAAAGGTAATCTACGAGTGTGATAGCCCCAGTATTCGAGATTGATTGAGAAAGAATCCTTGAATACTTGTTGAATTTTCCTTAGTTAGCATATAGATGTTGCCTTGTTAAAAACCTTGTCGGTAAAACCCATTTGGGATAAAACCCGATCTAAGGGAAAAAGAGTGCAACCCATACTTTAAAACCCAAGGTCTTCGAGCTGAAGGGTGCTTCGACTCCTATCAATCGAACACCTGCGACAAGTTAGTATGAAATATAAACAAAAAGGGAGAAGGTGATACCTTAGCAATAATAGCATTTGAGCATCGATATGTTCCAATTGCTTGGCAGTTTCTCGCCTTCCATGGTGCTAAGTTTATAGGACCCTTTGCCTACTATTCCGAGGACACGGTATGGTCCTTCCCAACTAGGTCCTAGCTTCACTTTATTTGGGTTTTGAGTGTTGAGGGTGACTCTCCGGACTAAGTCCCCGACTCCAAAATATCGAAGGTTTGCTCTTCTGTTGTAGTACCTTTAGATCCGTTGTTTTTGAGCGGCACTTCGAACCAGTGCGGTCTCGTGCATTTAATCTAATAACTCAAAGGATTTTTTTATGGTGTCGTTGTTTGAGTCCTCGGTGGCGTGCCGGAATCTGATGCTCGGTTCCCCTACTTCGACTGGTATTAATGCCTCGAACCCATATACCAAAGAGAACGGGGTCTCCCATGTACTTGAGTACGAAGTTGTTCGATATGCCCATAGTACTTCAGGCATCACTTCTCTCCACTTCCCCTTCGCATTCTCTAACTTCTTCTTTAAGTTTTGAATGATATTTGGTTTGTGACCCGGCTTAACCATTCGCATTTGGGTGGTAAGGCGTCGATAGAATTCTTTTGATTTTATGATCTTCGAGGAATTCCTTCACCTTTCTGCTAATGAACTGCTTCCCATTATCACACGCAATTTCGGAGGGGATCCTGAATCGGCATATAATGTGGTCCCATATGAATTTGATAACTTCTTGTTCTCTTATCTTCTCGAAGGCCTATGCTTCTACCGATTTCGAGAAGTAGTCAGTCATAAACAAGATAAATTTAGCTTTACCTGGCACCGTTGGTAGGGGGGCGACGATGTCCATCCCCCATTTCATGAATGGCCACAGGGATAAGACTGAGTGTAGTTGTTTACCAGGTTGATGTATCAGCGGTGTGAATCTTTAGCATTTGTTTCATCGTCGAACGAACTACTTGGTGTCCTTTTCCATGCTATCCCAGTAATATCCTGCTCTGATTACCTTTCGAACTAAAGAATCAACAGTGGTTTCCACAGGTTCCTTCATAGATTTCTCGTAGCACATAGTCAATGTCCCCCGGTCCCAAGCATACTACTAGTGGCCCGTCGAAGGTCCTTATGTACAATGTTCCATTCTCATCGAGTGAAAATCGGGCCACTTTGGCTCGAAGGGCCCTTGATTCTTTTGGGTCCGTGGGGAGCTTCCCATGTTTCAAGTAGTCGATGTACTTATTTCTCCAATCCCATGTTAGACTTGCTGAGTTGATTTCTGCATGGCCTTCTTCAATCATCGACTTTGATAGTTGTATGACAGTCCCCAGGATTATGTCATCTTCTTCAATCGAGGATCCCAAGTTGGCGAATGCATCAGCCTCGCTATAATGCTATCGTGGGATGTGGACCAGGGTCCACTCTTTGAAGCGATGCAATGTCACTTGAAGCTTTTCTATGTATCTTTGCATCATGTCTTCTCAAACTTAGAAGCTTCCATTTACTTGGTTAACTACCAAAAGAGAGTCACATTTCGCCTCGATGACCTTTGCTCCTAGGACCTTGGCTATTTCGAGACATGCAATCATGGCCTCATACTCTGCCTCATTGCTAGTCAACTTCGAAGTTTTTATGGATTGCCTAATTATGCCGCCCGTAGGCGATTTTTGAACTATACCGAGCTCGGACCCTTTCACATTAGAGGCACCGTCAGTGAAGAGGGTCCATACCCCCGATGATGTGCATGTTTTTAATAAGAGTTCTTTTTCCACTTCGATCACGAGGGTAGGCGTAAATCGGCCACAAAGTCTACCAAAATTTGAGACTTGATAGTCGTTCGAGGTCGATACTCGATATCGTACCCTCCAAGTTCGATGGCCTATTTGGTCAATCGTCCTGATAATTCAGGCTTATGCAAGATGTTTATAAGTGGATATGCAGTTATCACACATATAGGATGACATTGAAAGTATGGTTTCAACTTCCTAGATGCGCTTACTAATGCAAGAGCTAATTTTTCTAAGTGTGGATACCTGGTTTCAGCATCTCCCAGGTCTGACTTATGTAATAAATAGGTAATTGCGTACCTTGATCTTCTCAAACCAGCATGCCACTTACCGCAACGTCGAATATGGCTAAATATAATTATAGTGTTTCATCCTCCTTCGAGGTATAGAGCAAAGGTGGGCTCGAGAGATACCGTTTTAATTCTTCCAAGGCCTGTTGGCATTCCGGAGTCCACTAGAAGTTGTTTTTCTTCTTGAGAAAGTAGAAAAAATGATGACTCCGATCTAATGACCTCGAGATTAATCAGCCTAAGGCTGCTATCCGCCCAGTCAGCCTGTACTGCTTTCACATTGTTTAGCACGGTGATCTCCTCGATGGCTTTGATTTTGTCGGGGTTGATCTCGATCCCCCTGTTTGACACCATGAATCCTAAAAATTTGCCCGAGCCGACTCCAAAAGAGAATTTCTCGGGGTTGAGCTTCATGTTGTATCTTCTTAGGATATCGAACGTTACCTGCAAATGAGTCAAATGGTCTTCTGCGCGCAGGGACTTAACTAATATGTCATCAATGTAAACTTCCATAGACTTTCCTATTTGATGTTCGAACATCTTATTAACCATGCGTTGGTATGTAACTCTTGCATTTTTTAGCCCGAATGACATTATATCATAGCAATATGTGCCATACTTCGTGATAAACGAAGTCTTTTCCTGGTCCTCCGGGTTCATTTGAATTTTATTGTACCCTGAGTAGGCGTCGAGAAAAGTAAGGGTCTCGTGGCTAGCCGTACGTCGATTAGGCGGTCGGTGTTTGGCAGTGGGAAAGAATCTTTAGGGTATGCTTTGTTCAAATCTTTGTAATCTACACACATTCTCAGTTTATTTCCCCTTTTAGGGACTACTACTACATTAGCTAGCCATTCGGGGTATTTTATTTCCCTAATAGATCCTATTTTAAGAAGCTTAGTTACCTCATCTTTGATGAACGTCTGCTTTACCTCGGATTGAGGCCTCATTTTTTTCTTCTCCGTTTTAAACCTGAGACGACACTCAGTCGACGGGTGGTTACCTCCGGTGCCTGTCATATCTAAATAGGACCAAGCGAAGCAATCAATGTTATCAATAAGAAATTGAATAAGTTTTTTCCTAAGCTCGGGTGTTAAACCCGTTCCTAGGTATATGTTTCGTTCTGGGAGATGTTCGATTAATACTGCCTGCTTGAGTTCTTCGATAGTGGACTTTGTTGCATCCGATTCCTCGGGGGCAACGAAGGCTCGGGGGGTGAGGAAGTCTTTTTATCCATCCTTAACCACATGTTCATCGATCATCTGTCCCTCGGGCTCAATTGATGGTATGTGCTGTGATTGCTATTTGGCTACCTGTTTGCCTTTTGATTTCTCCGAGGTGGATGGAGTCGATACCGGTGCCAAGTCATGCACTACGAACATCTATTTGGCTGCATGCTGCTTTCCATACACCGTTTTCACACCGTCTTTTGTTGCATACTTCATCATTTGATGAAGGGTTGATGGTTTCGCTCATATGCTATGTATCCATGGCCTTCCAAGCAGGGCGTTGTACCTCATGTCACCTTGATGACATGAAATTTTGTGGCTTGTATGGTTCCGGCCACGTTGACTGGGAGGATGATTTCCCCCTTCACTGTTTCACTTGCCATGTTGAACCCATTCAGGACTCGAGAGGGGGGTATGATTTTGGTCGAGCAGCCCGAGCTGCTCCATGACCCTTGACCTGATTATATTGACCGAACTACCTGGATCTACGAGCACACGTTTAACTTCAACTTTATTTAAAATCAAAGAAATTACAGTGCATCATTATGAGGCTGAGATAAGGCCTCGATGTCTTCTTCACTGAATGTGAGGGTATCCTCGGGAATGTCGTCCCGAGATTGCTTCTCCCTTGTGATGGATACTTCTGTTTGTTTGAATATGGGTCCCTGTGGGATATCGATTCCTCCTATGATCATATGAATGACATGCTACGGCTCCTCGTGCTCATTCTTCCTATTTGCATCTGTCTCTCGAAAATAGTTCTTGGCCCGGTCGCCGAGGAACTCTCGAAGGTGCCTTTCATTGAACAAACGGGCTACCTCCTCTCGAAGATGTCTGCGATTCTCGGTCCTATGACCGTGAGTGCCATGGTATTTGCACATTAAGTTGGGGTTCCTCTGGGAAGGATCTGATTGTATAGGTTTTGGCCACCTACTATCTCTGATCTTGCCTATGGCTAATACGATTTCTGAAGCATCGATGTTGAAATTGTACTCTGAGAATCGGGTTCCTCCAGCGGCCCCACATGCCTATCAAACCCGATTTTTCCCATGGGTCCCCATGAACTTTGGTCTGGATCCACCCTTCGATGATTTCGAGGTATATTTTGCCTTTATGGGTTGATATCTTTCCTTGTTCGGTCTCAACTCACTTTCTGTGTTCCTTGATTCTTTTGCTAATAGCCTGCTAGGATATACTGAGCCCGAGGGGGCTCCCAATCGGTAGTCCTCGACCCTGATTTTTCGATTAGTACCTGTTGTTCACATCCGTGCAAGTTACGGCGGGATACTCGATCAAATTTTGCTTTAGCTCGTTCGAAGCTATCGAGCTTCGTGCATTCAATCCATGAGTGAAGGCTTGTACTGCGCAGTCATCAGAGACTGGTGGTAATTCCATTCGCTCTATCTGGAAACGGGATACGAACTCCCTTAGAATCTCGTTCTCTCTTTGGTTGATTTTGAATACATCGGACTTCCGTGCAGCAACTTTTATGGCACCAGCATGTGCCTTTACAAATGAGTCTGCCAACATGGCAAACGAATCTATTGAATTCGGGAGTAGGTTATGATACCACATCATGGCCCCCTTGGATAAGGTTTCTCCAAATTTCTTCAATAGGATAGACTCGATCTCGTCGTCCTTTAAATCATTTCCTTTTATACCACAAGTATATGTGGTAATATGCTCATTGGGATCTGTGGTCTCGTTGTACTTTGGGATGTCGGGCATCCTGAACTTATTCAGAATGGGATTCGGAGCCGCACTTGGTGGGAATGGCTTCTACACGAATTTCCTCGAATTCCTTCCCTTCATAATCAGGGGTGCTCCGGGGATTTGGTCGACTCTCGAATTGTAGGTTTCTACTTTCTTGTTGTTATCCTCTATCTTATTTTCTCCCGACTCGACCCTTTTAGTGAGTTCCTCGAGCATCCTTATGATGGTGGGTCAGTTCCTGACCCATTATTGCTCGATCTTTCTGGTGTTGGCTCAACTCGGGGGTGGGGGTATTTCCGGTCTTGCTGTGCTCGGAGTCTTTTGCTGACTCTACAATTGAGCGATAACAATTTATTGTGCTTGAAACATTTAAAAGATTACTTGTAGACTAACTTCTCATTCTTCTCGAGCATGTGTCCCTTGTGCATCAGGTTGATCCCCTCTGCGTATACGTCAGTACCCAAATCGACGTGTAAAGCAATATGTGAACCTACGTCGACAAGTTTGGTGTTGGTGCTACCCTAGGGTTTAGCGGTGGCACGCCGGCCCTTGGAGCCGTTGCACTGTTTTCTCCATGGAAACCAAGACCTTCGTTTACAGGTGCATTTGCCGAGTTCGACATGTTTTAACCTGAAATCAAAGAATCTTTGGACAAAAAAAATGTGAAGAATAATTTGTGTTATCGGAAAACTAGCACTAAAAAAATCACTATTATCTTTAGCCTCACGGTGGGCGCCAAACTGTTTACCTCAAAAATAGTTTCAACGATTATACTTGATTTGTAGTTCTAAAAATATGCGATTTATTTTAATACTAGTAAATAGTCAAGAAATAATAAGTATAAATGAGCAGAATGTGATAGCCAAACAAATGTTGCTAAAGGAACGAAGGCCTCGAAATTGGTGATTTCAAGGCCTCGAGGCTAGCTTAATGACAATAAAGTATGAACAATAAATGAAGAATAATAAAGTTGAAGAATAAACTTGAGCACATCAAACGACAAAAGTAGAGTAGAATATTCTATAGCAGTGAATTTCATGTCCTTAATAATGATTGGGGTCCCCTTTATATAGGAGGAAAAATACCTAATATGGTACATGTCTAATTATGACAAAGAATACTATTGGTACAACTGTATAACGGACTAGTACGGATTTGTACTATTCCTTACAAATCCTATCCGTCCTAACCACGTGTCCTTGGGAATTTCCCGCTTTTTCTTGACTGTCATCGATTTTCCTTTGCTTCGAGTTAGGTTGTGACAGGCCTTCGATATGCTCTCTAGGGTAGGCCATATCGAGCCTTCGATATGCTCTCTTGAGGTATGTATTCTGAGACTGGACTTCGAACTTCACTTTGAGACCTTTAATGCTCGGACTTGGCATAACAGAGACTTCAAAATCGGACTCCTCCGATTTCGACCGTATACACTTGTACAAACTCAAGTTGTTGAAATCTTCAAAAATGAAGCCCATCCTCAAGCTTTTCATGTGTCTAGATAAGTCTCGATATTTATTTTCTCTTTGGCATATCCGCTTAGGGCATGCTTCACTAAATACAACAATAACAATAACATATCTACTGTAGTCCCACAGGTGGGGTCAAGAGAGGATTGAGTATACGTAGATCTTACCCCTGCCTTTAAAAAGGCAGAGAGGCACATGCTTCAATTGTAACGGCCCAAAATTCATAAGGTCGTAATGGCGTCGGACGTCATCGTTAGGCAAGCCAATCATTAATTAATCGAAATAGTTTTCGGTTTTAACATTTATGAAAAACAACATTTCCTTTCACTTTATTTCATATTAACTAAATAAAATTTTGTTAAGTAAAACAATGGTTTAAATATTACCCTTTAGCAAATATATCCCAACACATCCCAGAACCTGGCATCACAAGTACATGAGCAATTTCTAAGAATTTATACAATCATCACAAAGCCTGTCCGAAATACAAATTGGACTAGAAAAATTAAAATGAAACAAATACAGAATGAGGGAGACTCTGTCCGCTGCGGACCGCCTCCGGATGATGCAGCTCGCCTAAGTCTCTGAATCCTCCACATTGCTATGAAAGTACATGTGCAATAAAAATGCACAGCAAGTGTAGCATGAGTACAAAAACAACGTTTACTCATTAAGTCGCCCGCCTAACCTTAGAGAGGTAGTGACGAGAGGTCGAATTAGACACTCACTAGGGGCCAACAAATTAATTAACAATATAAGATGAACACAATAGGCATGTAAAAGTAGTAAAGCAACATATATATAAGGCACTGAAATCCAAGTAAATACTGGAAAGAAACAAACAGTTACCACTTTCTCATTATTTTCCAAAATATATTAAATAAACAATTTCATCTTTGTTTTCCCCCAAATATCATAAATCCACAATTTCTACTTTATTTTCCCCCAAAAATCTTATCACTTCAAAAATCATGAAAACATTTACCAATTTAGCATGCGCATACGGGATAAGGACAACCGGCCTGAGCCATCATAATAATCATCTTTGTGCACTGCCGAGGGTCGAACGGTCCGAACTATATTATTTCTTTCAATCTCGCCGTGGCGTACGGCCCGCTCCCATGAGAGTGGGGAAAATAACACTCCGCTCGTGGAATGTAAATTGCGAAGCGGTCACATGCAGTCATCCACAATCAACAGTCCACCCCAACGACGTCGGGAAAACAAATACTCAAGTAAATGACATATTTCTCTTTTGAAAACCACAAAATAGTATTTAAACACTTTTTGGAAATTTACTTGCCAATTTTTTATAATGTTTAATAACATAACCTTATCCGGAAAAACAATTGCCCGCGAAGGAAATCAATTCTCTTTTTAGATGATTAAGAAAATAAACTCTAATATTCTTTAGTCATTAAATTACAATTTCAATTATTTTAGAAGTCTAATATTACCGACAAGATCACAGGTACAATAGGTAAGGCGTGCTAGTGGGTCTTAGGCTACTCGGACATGGCATAATAGTAGCTACGCACGGACTCCCGTCACCTCGTGTGTACGTAGCCCCCGCGATAGTTACACATACTTAATTAGTTCACATAGGGGGATAATTACCCCTCCCAAGGTTAGAAAGGAACTTACCTCGCTCCGAAATTCCTTTACCGGCCTCCAAGCCCTTCCGGCGACTCAAATAGTGGCACAACGTTCCGAAACTATCCAAACAACGAAAAACCAATGAAAATATACTCTAATATTTGCAAAAATTCCAAATTATATAATGCCCTAACTCTCTCAGTGAAACGACCAAAATTCCCTCGGGCCCGGGATCCGAAATTTCTCGAAGATACATTCTACCCATAGATTTACTAGTTCAAATATATAATTTACTCTAAATTCCATGCTCAAATTCGTGGCTAAAAATCGAAATTACCATTTTCTATGTTCCTTTAAGATTTCCCAGTTTCCTACAAATTTCCATGTCTAATTCATGCATATAATCTTGTATTTAACTTAAAAATGGGAGGAATTTACTTACCTAGACATTGCATGAAGAAATCCTGTCTTAAAGCTCCTCCAAAATCGACCAAAGCAATGAAGAAATGAAGAAATAGCCACAAATTTCGCCTATAAACTAATATGCTCAGGCCCTAATTACTCTCTGCGTTCGCATACCCACGAGCACGTTCGCAGAGCTTCCTCGAGCCAACACTCCGCGATCGCGGTCCCCTACCCACGTTCGCATAGGCCAAACGGCCCTCAGCTTCCTTTTCTACTATGCGTTCGCACACCAGACCCTGCGATCACATAGGACAATCCAGTAGCCTTCACAAACCCTTTATGCGATCGCAAACAACTACCCGCGATCGCATAGGCGAAATCCAAACAGCCTCCAAATCCTTCTCTGCGATCGCACACTCACTCACGCGATCACATAGAGTATATACCTGCTGCACTCACACCAGAAAACCAGCAACCCTCTCAAGGCAAAAATCGACCCGTTAAGCATCTGAAACACGCCCGAGGCCCCCAAGACCTCTACCAAAACTACCAACCAGACCCAATACCTCATTCAAACCTAGTCGAGCCTCAAAATCACGTCAAACAACGCCGAAATCATGAATCGCAGCCCGATTCAAGCTTAATGAACTTAGAACTTTCAATCTTCCACATTCGATGCCGAAACCTATCAAATCACGTCAAATTGACATCAAATTTTGCACACACGTCATATTCGACATTACGGACCTACTCCAACTTTTGGATTCACAGTCCGACCCCGATATCAAAATTTCCACTTCCGATCGGATTTCTCAAAAACCTTCAAATTTCTATCTTTAGCCAAATCACTCCAAAATGACCTACGGACATCCAAATTCACTTCCGATCGTGCTCCCAACTCCAGAATCACCATAGGAAACTATTCCCAGACTCGGAATACCAAACGGACATCAACATCACTGAGATGCGCTTCAGGCCAAACTTAAGAAATTTCTTCAGAAATGCTGACTTCCACAATATGCATCGAAACGCTCTCGGGTTATCCAAAAGCCGATCCGGACATACGCCTTAGTCTGAAATCATCATACGAAGCTGCAGGAACGTTCAAATACTGATTCAGAGGTCGTTTACTCAAAATTCCAATCTTAGTTGATTCTTTCAACTTAAGGCTTCTAAAATGAGAATTTTCTTTCCAAATCAACTCTAAACTTCCCGAAATTCAATTCCGACCACACCTACTAGTCATAATACCTAAAATGGAGTTACTCACGACTTCAAACCGCTGAACGACGCGCTAGAGCTCAAAACGACCGGTCGGGTCGTTACATTCTTCCCCACTTAAACCGATGTTCGTCCTCGAACGTGCCAAGAACTGCTTTGGAGTTATCTGGAATCACTGTTTAACACCTCGTGCACCTTCCTGTGCTACCACAACCCAGTTGACACATTAGCTTGATCAAATCTGAAGATTTCTTCTTTTATCCACATAATAAGCTCAGAACCTAGTTCCAACACTTGAAATTCCTCGTCAGGCCTACTTCCAACATATAAACACCGTATCAACTACTACATGATGTCCCAGAACATGACCGCATACCTTTGCTGAATGAGCACCATGCACCACATAACTCATCATCTGACCACAATGACACTCCCTGAACCTTAATAGCCAAAATTTCACGAATCTGGTGCTCCCGATGCACTTCATAACAAATATACATACATCCTGCTATAATGCTGACGATATCACCACAACAGAGGAAATGTGCAGAAATTCATACTCAACTGCAGAGTTAACAAATCCTTGAATACCTCATCATGACTAGAATCATCACTTCATTATGAACCTGAATAATGGTATTTGTTCTTTAATACACACTTCACATAACCTTATCGCACTGATCTCTGATCCGATAATCTCATCTCACCCAGTATGAACTGCTCAGACAACAAATCACCCCAAACATGACCAACATCCTCACATGATACCACATTGTGCACTAGGCCATAACTCGAACATGATAGGTAAGAATGACTCAGGAAGGGACTATTCAACTCGCGCAACTGATATGAACTTCTCTCAGAAAATAGGAAGTAAAACATAAGAAAATAAATATAGGAACCTTTTTCATCATCACACTGTTGCGGCGTGCAATCCGATCCAAAAACATGCCTGTGGCGACGTGCCACCCGATCCACACATAAAATTTACACAATAAGATATATTTACAGGGTTGATTTTCTCACTATCACAAATTACTGAATATCGATCATAAGCACGCTAAGTGCATAATACCATCCTTAGGAGACTGATAACTCAAGCACCACTGAGGTTATATATATATATATATATATATACACACACACTCTGGATCTCAAGAGCTATCCTGCTCACATAACATCCCCACTACGCGGGACCTCAACACATAGGAAATTAGCAAGCCGTTTCAAAACTCACACGGCACAAATCACAATATCACATGAATTTGACGAAGACGGAACAACACCTGATATCCCAACACATATCTGCCTCACATGAAGCCGATAATCGTATTTAAATCCATCCACAAGCATCGAGTCTACGTTGCTCGCACCAAACTAAGCTAATAGCTTTTACCCGGGTCCATATTAACCCACTTTCTCTCATAATACACGAGAACAACCATCATCACCGGGACAAACACCCCATAATCCACAATCAACTGAACTGAACGCCCCCCAGACATAGATCCTCAAATAAACAGTATTGCACTTCCTTATACTCAGTCCAAATATTCAATAATTCAAGTGACTACATGTCACACTTATACAATCTTTTCACGGTCATGCTTCCACGACCTTCCACATAAGGAAACAAGACACATCAAGAAACCATGACCAGGGTACAAAGCCTCTTCCACCGAATATCAATCTCAGGTGACACTAAAGATAACACCAACTTACTCTGAACTTTCAAATCCCTTTTTTTTCTTGCTATTCCGAGCTCATGACATCCTCATTAACACCGAACTGCAAATCTCGATTCTTACTCCCAATTACATACTGTTTACCGCACCTAACATGCCAATATGAGGTAGTGCAAGAATTCCATCATAACTGCTGAACCATCAATAGGGTGAACACTTCATCATATAGAAACCTTTTACTTAACTCAATTCAGGAGTACCATCTCAACACACGAGTGAATTCCCACAATCACCCAACATGCAAATCCATAAGTAGTAGTCTATACCACCATAACCCTTTCGGGGTCCGCCTATACCTGATAGGCCATAACACTCAAATGTTCCCACATGAAATCCATTACGACGGATGACAAGCCTTGCACACACCGGCACAAACCACCTGCATAACTTAATCACATCAAAGGGACCGATCACTGCCGTAAATATTCCATTTCAACCATGGCTAATCAATCTATTTGCTTTTAATCATCTTCCTTTGCCTCAGGAATAATAGAAACTTCCTTTAACTCATAGCAAACTCAACCCTCACTCATCCCGAGTGACCTTGATTCACGAGACTATGCTGCCTAAATCCTGCAACCCGTCTCATACCCTCCTGATAAACTTTCTACAATCCGGAGTTTATTTCTCTTACTCATCTAATACTATCATGCATGCTGAAAAGTGTCATAGAACATTCCAACCATCCTCTTTTTTCTCAGAAATTACTCTACAAAAGCTTGATTGTCGATCATACTGCTGCCTGAAACCATGAAACGCCGCATTCTTAACTTTTGAATTCACTAGGACCGTTATTGAGAGTCACCCACTCTGACTGGCCCCAAATACAATCAACTCCAAGTCTCTTCTAGCACCTAAACACCATTTTCCTTGAAGCACGTGATTGAGTCACTACCCTGACAACTCCCCTATGCCTTAAGTAAAATTCTAAATCTGCCAAAGCCTAACCCTGGCCCGACAGGGTCAACTTTTGCACACATTCATCAAATCCTACGCACAATCACCATTTTACTCCTGTCCCTTAGCTGAAATAACTTGCCAACACACCGACAATCCGCAACCCTATGAGAAGACAACCCTACAACCCAACTGCACATGGTGGGACTCCCCCACTTAGCCCGAATCTACTCATTGCACCACTTTAGACCCTGCCGAGATCCTTTCTCCTTTGATAACGCAATCTTGCTCAACCAATCTGTCAAAATTCTAACAAATTATCTTGCTAGCACTCCCTAAATACTCAAATTCTCTAGCATCATTCACACATTCCGCCTCCTATCGAATAGCCACTAGAACCCCTCACGGAGACCTGGCAACCATGCTACCGCTACCCAATTCACAGGAGATGACCCACTTGTGGAAATCACCTGCAGACACCTTCCAACGACGCTGAAATGCACACTCTCTCCGACTTCAATACCCCATCCTAAGACTTGCTTAATTTACCAACTTTACTAGTCCGGCCGCTCCTCATGGACATCCAATAAATGCGCGACAATATCCTCATATTCCAAGATATGCTGCCGCTCCCTAACTTTGTGACTGCTCGACTTCCGTTTCTTACACCTGGCCTCCTAGAAGTGGAGACACCACCTAGCCTCACTTCAGGACCATTCTCTGCCAACCACATTCTTCAATACTTCTTCTCAATACTCTGACCCCATGCAACCGAAGAAACCATAGCACCGACAAACTTAACACATTCCTTTCGATCAATGACGACGACTTCACATCACAGGTGCATATCCCACCTCACTTGAAGACACCAAGCCTTACTACTTTATTAACCCCAACCGGACCATTCATAACCCAAATGCCTTTCCTCTGCTGGAACTAAAATACCGAAATCTCGAAATCACACTTTGAGAAGACCTCCCTTCAAACCATTCATCACCCCCAACCTACGGGCAAGTATTCTATCATCATATCGACATCACACGATAAACAATCGCAAGCATTATCACTACCTGAGCATAGCCTTAACGCTCTCATAAACACAACTACTGAGCTGAAACAACATATTATTATTTTGCAGGGCCATAACAACAGCCCCAACCAATTATACGTGGAAACATCTCGAATTACATCCGTAGCACCATTTCAATTCCTCAAATTCCTGATTCATAGAAAGCGCTCGCGATGAGTAAGATTGAGTAAGAATAAATTTAGGCATAAGCCTTAAGGGAATCGAATAACACGATGAGGAATCAAGAAGGGAAGCACTCCTAACAGCCCTGTAGCCTCTCAAAGATAAGTACAGATGTCTCCGTACCGATCCGCAGGACTCTACTAGGCTTGCTCATGACTCGTTGGACCTAAGGCAACCTAGCGCTCTGATACCATGTTGTCACGACCCAAAATCCATAAGGTCGTGATGGCGCCGGACATCATCGTCAGGCAAGCCAATCATTAATTAATCGAAATAGTTTCGGACTTTAACATTTATGATAAAAATACATTTTCTTTCACTTTATTTCATATTAACTATATACAATTCTGTTAAGTAAAACAATGGTTTAAATATTACCCTATATCCAACACATCCCAGAACCCGGTGTCACAAGTACATAAGCAATTTGTAAAAATTTAGACAATCATCACAAAGCCTGTCGAAAATAAAAATTGGACTAGGAAATTTAAAATGAAAACAAATACAGAACGAGGGAGACTCTGTCAGCTGCGGATCGCCTCCTGATGATGCAGCTCGCCTAAGTCTCTGAATCCTCTAGATTGCTATGAAAATACCTGTGCAATAAAATGCACAGCAAGTGTAGCATGAGTACATAAAAAGAACGTGTACTCAGTAAGTCGCCCGCCTAACCTCAGAGAGGTAGTGACGAGAGGTCGAATTAGACACTCACTAGGGGCCAGCAAATTAATTAACAGTATAAGATGAACCCGATGTGAATGTAAAGGTAGTAAATCAGCATATATATAAGGCACTTAAATCCAAGTAAATACTGGAAAGAAACAAACAGTTACCACTTTCTCATTATTTTCCAAAATATCTTAAATAAACAATTTCATCTTTGTTTTCGCCCAAATATCATAAATCCACAATTTCTTCTTTATTTTCTTCCAAATATCTTATCACTTCAAAAATCATGAAAAACATTTAATAATTTAGCATGCGCATACGAGATACAGACAACTGGCCTGAGCCATCATAATAATCATCTATGTGCACTGCCGAGGGTCGAACGGCCCAAACCATAATATTTCTTTCAATCTCGTCATGGCATACGGATCGCTCCCATGAGAGTGGGGGAAATAACACTCCGTTCGCGGAATGTAAATTGGGAAGCAGTCACATGCAATCATGCACAATGAACAGTCCACTCCAACTACGTCAGAAAAACAAATACTCAAGTAAGTGACAGATTTCTCTTTTGAAAACCACAAAATAGTATTTAAACCCTTTTTGAAATTTATTTGCCAAGTTTTTATAATGTTTAATAACATAACCTTATCCGGAAACACAATTGCCCGTGAAAAATCAATTCTCTTTTTAGATGCTTAAGAAAATAAACTCTAATCTTCTTTAGTCATTCAATTACAATTTCAATTATATTAGCAGTCTAATATTACCGACAAGATCACAGGTACAACAGGTAAGGCATGCTAGTGGGTCCTAGGCTACCCGGATATGGCATAATAGTACCTACACACGGACTCCCGTCACCTCGTGTGTACATAGCCCCCGCAGATAGTCACACATACTTAATTAGTTCACCTAGGGGGATGATTCTCCCTCACAAGGTTAAAAAGAAGACTTACCTCGCTCCGAAATTTTCATAACCGGCCTCCAAGCCCTTCCGACGACTCAAATCGTTGCACAACGCTCCGAAACTATCCAAACAACGACAAACCAATGAAAATATACTCTAATATTTGAAACAATTCCAAATTATATAATTCCCTAACTTCGCTCAATAAAATGACCAAAATGCCCTCGGGCCCACGTGCCCAGAATCCGAAATTTCTCGAAGATACATTCTACCCATAGCTTTACTAGTTCAAATATACAATTTACTCTAAATTCCATGCTCTAATTCGTGGCTAAAAATCCAAATTACCATTTTCTAGGTTCCTTTAAGATTTCCCAATTTCCTACCAATTTTCATGTCTAATTCATGCATGTAATCTTGTATTTAACTTAAAAACGAGAGGAATTTACTTACCTAGACATTGCATGAAGAAATCCTCTCTTGAAGCTCCTCCAAAATCGACCAAAGCAAAGAAGAAATGGCCACAAATTTCGCATATAAACTAATCTGCCCAAGCCCCAATTACTCTCTGCGTTCGCATACTCACGAGCGCGTTCGTAGAGCTTCCTCGAGCTAACACTCCGCGATAGTGGTCCCCTACCCGCGTTCGCATAGACCAAAGGGCCCCCAGCTCCTTTTTCCTCTATGCGTTCGCACACTAGTCCCTACGATCGCTTAGGACAATCCTGTAGCCTTCACAAATCCTTCTATGCGATCGCAAACAACTACCTGCGATCGCACAGGACAAATCCAAGCAGCCTCCAAATCCTTCTATGCGATCGCACACCCACTCACGTGATTGCATAGAGTATATTCCTGCTGCACTCACACCAGAAAACCAGCAACCCTCTCAAGGCAAAAATCGAGATGTTGAGCATCCGAAACACGCCCGAGGCCCCCGAGACCTCAATCAAAACTACCAACCAGACCCAATACCTCATTCGAACCTAGTCGAGCCTCGAAATCACATCAAACGACACCAAAATCACGAATCGCAACCCGATTCAAGCTTAATGAACTTATAGCTTTCAAACTTTCTCCTTCGATGTCGAAACCTTTCAAATCATGTCCGATTGACTTCAAATTTTGCACACATGTCATATTCGACATTACGGACCTGTTCCAACTTCCGGAATCGCATTACGACCCCGATATCAAAATTTCCACTTCCGATCGGATTTCTCAAAAACCTTCAAATTTCTATCTTTAGCCAAATGACTCCAAAATGACCTACGGACATCCAAATTCAATTCCGATCGCGCTCCCAACTCCAGAATCACCATACAAAGCTACTCTTAGACTCGGAATCCCAAACAGACATCAACATCGCTGAGATGCGCTTCAGGCCAAACTTAGGAAATTTCTTTAAAAATGCTGACTTCCACAATATGCATCAAAACGCTCCCGGGTTATCCAAAATACGATCCGGACATACGCCCAAGTTTGAAATAATCATACGAACCTACATCAACCTTCAAATCCTTATTCGGAGGTCTTTTACTCAAAATTCCAATCTAAGTTGATTCTTCCAACTTAAGGCTTCTGAAATGAGAATTTTCTTTCCAAATCAACTCTAAACCTCCCGAAATTCAATTTCGACCACACCTACAAGTCATAATACATGAAATGGAGCTTCTCACAACTTCAAACCGTTGAACGACGCACTAGAGCTCAAAACGACCAGTTAGGTCATTACATCAATAAATATAGTTAATGAGTGGTGATTTTACCATTTATTTTAGACTCTTTTCTTTAGATTTTGTGTTATTTAATTATAATTCGAGGTTGTTTATGGCGTGTATTAATAGATTTTTAGGGAAATGAAGTGCTGAAGAGAATTGAAATCAAATGAAGTGGAATTGAGCAAAAGAGAGTTTAAATAGTGCAAAATACTCCCTTGAAATCGCATATGCGTTCTCGCTTCGGTGCTTGATGTCCATATCTGTGATCGCTCTTCTGCGCATGAAAGTTCGCTTTTGGGGGAAAATATATTTTCCACCAAATGTCGCTTTTGCGAGAGGATATCCATATCTGCGGAACTGCACTTGCGTGGATTCTTCCGCAAGTGTGGTCAACGAGCTTCAACTACGGTCAGTTTTTGGCATTTCACATTTTTCAATTCCAAACACACAAATACACAACCTAGCTTATTGTAAACACATCTATGGTATATTTGGACAGTCTTACAATTATTTTGGAGTCTCTTGACTAGAGAACACAAGTTTTGGAGCTAGAGTTCTTGAACACACACTTGGGTTTTGATGATTTGAAGTTTTTGGTTGAGAATTTCTTACACATTTGTGTTCATTTATTCATTTCTTTGATTTTTATTGTATATCTAAGTATGTAGTATTTTTTTCAACACTTGAATCTTTTTATGGGAACATTCATATTTAATGTGTGGACTAAATATCTTGTTGTGCTTATGTATTGAACGGTTTTTAGTTATATTGAAGTGAGTTATTATTTCTATAATTCTTGTTCTTTAATGTTTCCAAAGGGATTAGCTAACCCTAGGACTCGCCCATTTACTTCGAATTGATTTTGGAAAAGATAATTTGGGGTTGGGAAAGATAATTTGGTGTTGGGAAAGAAAAATTAACAAGAACTTGAGGCATTAGCCCTCATTTTATAGATTCTACCTAGGGATAGGATTAAACTACTTCTAGCCATATTTGGGTGTACTTAATCTCTTAATTGTTTTAGGGATAATTCAATTAGGAAGTCTTGTTAGTCTTTGGAAGAAACTGATATAGAAATATTACCCAAGGTTAATTAACATAAACTCGCTCATATTTGTAAAATCTTGAAATATACTGGATCATTACTCGAGTGTATTTCCCACTGCATCCACCCTTGTAGCCATTGATCATTTCACTTGCTTTTTATGTTAGTTTATATTTTCTCCATTAGTTATAAATATTTTCTCAAAATCATTCTAAGTGTTCGGCATTGTATTATAAGTGATAATTCTCTTACACGCCTAATCGCCTACATATTTTTCTCTGTGGGATTCGACCCGATTCATAGTAGGGTAAATTATATTGCATGTGACCGTGTCCATTTACTTTTTAGTAATGGATTTGGACGTCATCAATAGTCAATAATGTCATAAAATTTCTATGTTCGTCAATTGCAAGAGATTCTTATTTTTCAGTTTCCTCATCGTGTCAATATGGCAAAAGTCACAAGTTGACATTCCCTAGTAAAAATTCAATTTCAAGAAATCCTTTTTATTTAATTCTCTGATGTATTGGGTCCTCCTCCCTATCTTGCTGAAGATAAAACTTTCTTATTATGTCATTTTTATTAATGGTACTATAGAAAGTATACATGGTTATATCATATGGTCTCAAAACATGTGGTATACACCATCTTTTTACATTTCAAATCTCAAGTTGAAAATATTTTGGAACGTAAAATGAAAGTTGTTCATTATGACCGGGGAATAGAATATAGGAAGTGTTCTAAGTATTTGAACCATTTGGAATCATCACCAATTGTCATGTCCCCATACGCATGAACAAAATGGGTCTGCTGAACGAAAACATAAACATATTGTTGAAACATGACTAACTTCACATGCTTTTCTACCTTTAACATTTTGGGATAAAGCTCTCTTTTTCTACTTACTTGATCAATAGACATTCTACTCCAGTTCTAAATAATATATCTCCTTTGGAAAAACTTTTTTACATGTCTATGTTATGAAAGTTATTGGTTGTGCTTGTTATCCGTATCAACTCCCTTTTAACTCTCATAAGCTTGCTTTTTGTTCAACAAAATATATATTCTTGGGTATAGCAGTCGTCAAAAAGGTTACAAGTGCTTTCATATTTCTTCTGGGAAAATTTACATATCTCGTCATGTCATATTTGATGAGAATTTGTTTCATTTGCAACCTCATCTCAACCTACCCCAAGTGGTCCTTCTCCATCTAGTGTTGCATATGTCCAATGAAAATATTTCTGGGTAGCAACTATATGCTACTACTCAACCCCCTTGTCCAACTCTATATTTACCTTAACCAATAGCAATTAATTCTAACATTACCTTAACTCTCTCCCATCCATTGACCATAGGTTAACCTCCCTCTTTTACCTTTGCAATCCACAATTGCTTGATCAAATTCCACTGACAAGTCTCGATCTAAAACTCCCCATGTTACCCATCACGTGATCACTAGACTAAAGTCAAGTCCGTACTCCTCAAGCTAATTTAGTCACAAAGTATCATTTACAACCTAGCACCTTACCTAGTGAACCAACTTGTTTTTCTCAAGCTAATAAAAATGTTAATTGGAGGCAAGCAATGCAAGAAGGGCACAATAGCTTGATTCAAAATGGTACTTGGACTTTAGTACATTTCACTTATGCTAAGAATCTTGTGGGGTGTACGTTGATTTATAAGTTGAAACTTAATCCTAGTGGGACCACTGAACGTTACAAGTTTCGTCTTTGGCTAAGGGATTTAGACAAGAGTCTTGCATAAATTATCATGACACTTCCAATCATATGGTGAAGACCACCATTAGAGTTTCCCTCACTTTGGCACTAACAAATGGATGGCCTCTGATGTGTGGCTAGAATTCATGGTTTAATGCAATATGTGCCTTATATTTTATGTGCGTTAATGATAAAAATACACTTCGTATGTGCATAATAGAGTCTATTTCATGTGTAGGTGAATTGGAGATGGAAGCCGATCTAAATGGATGCATAAACGTCAAAAATACGCTCAAGAGTCAAAAATGAGTGAACCCGGCTAAAGCTGGGCGTTTGAGCTGTAAAGCCTGGTCATACCAGGCTTTAGCGGGGCGTTTGAGCTATAAAGCCTGGTAGGACCAGGCGTTTGAGGGGCGTTTGGACCATAAAGCCAGGCCTGGCCAGGCGTTAGCCAGGCGTTTGTCCTGCAACGCCTGGTCCCTAGTCCGGCTCAGTCCGAGTTTTGAAGATTTTAAGTGTTTCTCGGTTTGACTAGAAGTATCCTACATGTTTAGAGTTTGTCTCAAACATATAAATAGACCCAAAAATACTACTTTGAAGCGGGATGCCATTAGAGACAAGAGAAGCCTGTGGAATACTACTCAGCAAAGCAAAACATTGATTTTTACATCCTTTATTCATTACTTTGTAGTTTAATTATACAAGTTATTTTGGAGTTGATTATTATGAGCATGATTAGCTATTTCTTTAATCTAGCATTTTGGTGGAACCCATTGGGGATGAACTTATTGTGATATTAATATAGCTTTGATTGGTTGATTAAACTCTATTTGTTCAACTACGTTCTTGATGTAGTTGATTGAAGGGCCCTCAATTAGCTGTTCCTATTTATTATGTATCTACTTGAGAGAGAGTGCATATTTACGTAGTTGTTTGAACAACATCACTCTCGGAGTATAGACGAAAGTCATAACCGAGGGTTTAGAAGTTGGGTTAGAAATAACGATACTTCGGGTGCAATCTAAAGTGAACTGGAATGCAATCTAGCTAGCGTAACTTGAGAGAGTGCGTCTAGTAAATTATCATAATTACTTGAGAGAGATTTATGGTAGATAGCATGTTCATGATTGATAGAGACAACTAATCAAACTATAAGAAGTATCCGAGAAGGAAGTTCACCGACGGGGAAAACCATAACCTTAGACCTTTATTATAATTGTTTACATCATATTGTTAGTTAATCGTTAGTTTATTAATTTTGTCAATAGAAATAGTAAAACATCACCAATTCATATTCAAAAGTCTTGAGAAAATTGATTAAGTAAAAGTTTCGTAGTCTGACGGCTTGATTGATATGTAAATTCCTTGTGGGATCGACTCTTGGCGTAATACCCCGAATTATATTTGCAGCGCCCGTTTAGTCTTTCTATAAGACATAGTTGAGCGTGATCAGCCTCTTCGTCAATTGGATGTCAAAAATACATGCCTATACGGCTATATTCATAAAGAGATGTATATGATCCAACCTACTGGTTTTGTGGATCCTAAATTCCCTCATCGTGTTTGCAGGCTCCACAAGGTGTTATATGGACTTAAGCAAGCTCCGCGAGCTTGGTTCCAGAGACTTAGTTCCAACTTGTTTTGAACTTGGATTTAGAGCTTCTAAATTGACTCTTCTCTTTTATTATGCACATGGTGATAATCTCACTATTCTTTTAGTGTATATTGATGATATTATACTAACAGGCAACTCTAACTGTTTTATTGTTAATCTTGTTTTGGAGTTTTTCTCTATATTTACACTAAAAGATTTAGGGCCTCTTCATTATTTTCTAGGTATAGAAGTCCCACAGGTGTCTATAAGCTTAGTTCTATCTCAAACCAAGTATATTATTGACTTGCTTACTCGTGGAAATATGCATGGTACTAAGTCATTATCTACCCCTATAGTGGCATGTCGACAATCGTCCCAATATGGTAGTCCTCAGTCTGTGATATTTCTTAATGTAGAAGCTTCACTAGTGCTCTTCAATATATAACGATAACAAGGCATGATGTCTCTTATGCTATGAACAAACTATGTCAATTTATGCATGATCCTAGAGAATCTCATTTTTATCCTTGAAGATATTACTAAGATGCCTTAAAGGTATAATGGATCTTGGGATACACATTCGGTATTCCTCTTCTTTGGCTATCACAGGGATCTTTGATGTAGCTTGGGTAGGTTGTCCAGATGATAGGAGGTCTACTCATGGCTAATGCATTTATCTTGGTCCTAATTTGGTGTCTTGGTGCTCTAAGAAGCAAAAGGTTGTAGCAAGATCAAGCTCATAATCTGAATATTGAGATCTAGCCGCTGCAACTACTGAAATCACTTGGATTCAACATCTTCTTAGAGAATTAACTATTACTATTCCTACTGCCCCAAAACTTTGGTGTGACAATTAATCTACTACTTATCTCAATGCTAATCCCGTTTTTAATGCTCACACTCAGTATATCAAGCTTGATTTTCATTTTGTTAGGGAAAGCTTGCCTCCAGCTACATGGAAATGTGATATATCAGCTCTACATATCAGATTGACGATATTCTAACTAAATGTTTATCTACCAGACATTCTTAGTTTCAAGCTTACCGTGATTTTACCATAATTGCGCTTGCGGAGGGTTATTAGGAATATCGTAATAGAAATTCATAGGTTTGAATTTAATTAGTTTTATCTTATCCCATATTATAGTTGTGATAGGATAGATACATATCTCATCGTATCTTATCTCATAGTTTTTTTATAGCTAATACAACTCTAAACTCTAGAATGTATAACTTGTATATATTAAGTACTTTCTCACTTAATGGAAGTAAGTAGCTTTTATCTCAAGATCAATTCCTTACACGTCCTACTGGACTAACTTACGTATATTTTTTGTTATATCATGGAATACTTTCGACTTTCGACCAACAGGGTACTAAGCAACTCTATTTCCCTATACTTAATCAAATGAGACAATATAACTTAGTCTCCTGTTGTCTCTACTGGTCTCCTAGGTTTTCCCCCACTTCATTCTTCAAAGTTTCCAATGCATGCCTGTCACCTCTTTATTAACCCTACCGGCAGTTTCGAGCTCTAGAATTTTATTGGGTAATTAAGACTTTGGTTAGTTTCATACGGTGTATTATGGCTTGCACATATGGTTGGTTTTGATGTTCGAGAGGTTCTGAATTGATTTGAAAGAGTAATTCTCATTATGTAAGCTTAAAATTAGAAAAGTTGACCAATGTTTGATTTTTTTAATAAATAACCTAAAAATCAAGATCGGATGATTTCAATAGATTCTTATGGTAATTTTTAAACTTGGAGGCATGCTTGAATTTAGATTTGGGGGTTCCTGGAAGCTTTTCGCTATATTTGCCCAAAGTTGACATTTTGAAGGATTAGAGAGTTCATAGATATGATCAGGAGTTGACTTTAGGGTTATCAATCTCGTTTTGATATTTTGGGACTTCGGATAGAATAATTTGGTTGATTGAGACTTATGTGAAAAGTTCAATTGTGATCTGGAATGTCTAAGTGAGATTCGAAAAAGTTATGCGAATTTTGAATATGTGATGGTTAAGAGAATAATTTGATATTTCATTCTTGGTTTTGATGTGATTCGTGGTGTTTCGAGCCTTGAATAAGTTTGGATTAGCTATATAGACATATTTGTATGATTGGATTGGGTCCCGAGGGGCTCAGGTGTATTTCGGGGTGATTTCAGACTACTTTCATGAGTTTGGAGCAACAAGTTTTTGCTGGTGTCTGGTTTTTGTCGCGTTCGCATGGGAGTCTTGCATTCACGATGAAGGATTTTTGGATTGGGATGATCTGTTCTTCGCGTTCGCGTCAGGGATTTGCATTCACGCAGAGCTGGTTTGTCATCGCATTTGCACTTGGTTGTCGCGTTCGAGAAGCGCGTGATGCCGGAATGTATTTTTGCCTTTGCATTCGCTGAACTGGTCTCGCGTTTGCGGAGGCTTGACATGCTGGTTTGATGCGAGGCTAGAATTCATGGTTTAACATGTTATATGCCCTATATTTTATGTGCGTTAATGATAAAAATACACTTTTATGTGCATAATAGAGTCTATTTTATGTGGAGGTGAATTGGAGATGGAAATCGAGCTAAATGGATGCAAATACATCGAAAATACGCTCAGGAGGCGATGAGGAGTGCACCTGGCGTTAGCCAGGCGTTAGAGTCCAAACGCCAGCCCTAGCCTGGCGTTATCCAGGCGTTGGAGTCCAAACGCCAGCCCTAGCCTGGCGTTTGAGTCCAAACGCAGCCCTAACCTGGCGTTATCCAGGCGTTAAGGCCCAAACGCTAGGCCCCTGTTTCGCTCAATTCGGAGTTTTAACAAGTTTAAGTGTTTCCCGATTGGAATAGAAGTCTCCTACACGTTTAGGGTTTGTCCTAAAC